>CAUYRT010050131.1:0-57277 GCA_963574885.1 Lepilemur ruficaudatus
ACACATATGCATGTTTGGGTGCTAATCTCTGCATTAGGGCAGAATGCAGACAAGGAAAGCTGCTAAAAGGAGGAGAGAAATAAGTTGGGTTATCCAAGGACAGAAGCATCCAAATTGTACATAAAGGTGTGAAGAAATGAACTGCTGGCTGGTTGGGGGACTATAAGCAGTTTGGTGTGGAGCGATCATAGCATACAAGGGAGAGAATGATAGAGGATATGACTAAAGGGGCCCAGATAGGATGGGAAAGGATGTGATGCATTTTATTCTATGCAAAAGAAGTTTTAAATTTATTCCGGCAGTGATTTAAGCTTGGAATTTTAAGCAGAAGATTAATACACCCAACCAGATTTACATTGAAGTTACATATGTGGCCTGAAAATTTTGACTGTAAGAAAAAGTTCATGGTACATTTTTTCCTTAGATTTGGTGATAAGAAAGAAGTAATTAATAATAACTGAACTTCACACAAGAGCACTTGCCTCTACTTGGTATCTGTTTGTGTACTACTGTGCTTCTATGTTTAAATTTGTATACAGATGTCAGTGATAACTGATTAGCTATTGTCCTTTGATTTTATTCAGAATGTGATTTTTATTGAGTATCTTCTTTCTCGGTTATCCATACTTGAGATGATGATAAAAGGTTTGCGCTTAATTGAAGGGGAAAAAAAAAAAGTTCTATAGACAAGTCTGAATGGCTTCAGATGTCAGATCCCAATGCATATTTTTAATCAAGTATATATAAACTGATATGTCTTAGGAGCAAAAAGAAAAGGCTGAATGTCTGATTTTCCACTTCCTTGTATCTTCATATAGTAGGTACTCACTAAATATTTATTAAGCAAATAAATGAAACACAAGCAGGTCTCTCACAAGACAGTTCCTAAATCTTAAATTATCAAACACAAACAGTTATTGTAGTAGTAACATAATAAATGCAATAACAGGGTGCCATGGTGCATAGAGTTTGGCTATGGAGCCCTGGGCATGAAAGGATCAGGAAAGTTTCCTGGAGGAGCAGAGGCCTTAGCTCAGTCTTAAACAAAGAGGCTGGAAGTGGGTGGGAGGGGTTTTGTGCGTGAGAGGTATCCATTTCTCTCAACATTCCAGGAACAAAGATTTATAATAAAATTTCACTTGGAAGACGGTATACATTTCACCTGTCAATGCCTGGACACCATCCTATTCACTCTTCAAGGTATCTGACCTATCCCTACTCTACCCTACCCTATCCCTATCCCACCACAACACCCACAGGAAGTTTTAGGTAGCCGCAAAGAAATTGCTGAAGTTGATGAGATTTAGCATGAAAGTTAAACTCATACAAAACAAGCAAGGCCACTGGCCTGGAAAAGGCCTTTCTTCTGTGTGTACTCCTCCTCTACGCCTCCTACAGAAGACAGAGCTCCTTTGGATCAAAGAATCAAAGCATCCTGGAGCAACTGAGAAAAAGAGTTCCTTTTGTTTTTGTTCAAAACAGTTCTGGTAAACCAGCCCCAGGCTGCAAATCTCCAAGTCATAAATAATTGCTACGGTGTGCCGTGAAATGCTAGTGCCTGGGGCAGCCAGTAATGTCAGAGAAAGGGGAAGACTGAAGTCTGCAAAAGTGTGGTGATGAACTTGTCTGAGGATCCAAAAAGTTTGTTGTGGATGCCTTACTGAGAGAGGATTCGCCTACGGAAAAGGACAAGGGATTTGGGATCAGACACAGGTGGGATAAATCCCGCCTCTCCTGCAAATCATTATGTGGCTTTGAGCAAACCACTCAACCTCCTTGAACTTCAGGATCCACGTATGCAAAACGGGGATAATAAAAGCTTTCTTGCAGAGTTCTTCTGAAATTTAGTGATTTTAAGCCTCTAGCACAGTGCCTGGCACACAGTAGGTACTTAATAATTGATATTGTTACTATCACTGTCTCACCATTCTAACTAATACCGCAGTATTACCTGAGGAATTCTAATTGTTCAGTGTGTGTAATTTTGGAGAGGAAGGTTAGCAGTCCCAAAATCTTCCTTGATCACCGTAACACACCCAGACTTGCTGTCCGATGCCAGACCTATGCCCCCTTCCCAATCATATATTACTAAAACATCCAGCTAAATCTTATAGGAGATTCTCTCATGCTCATGAATATCCCCTCTCCCCCCCTCAAACCTTAACAGTGCTTAATCCTGCTTGTTTGATTAGATAAGACATGGGGCTTTCCTCGAGACCCTTCTCCCCAACCAAGCCAGCCACATCATAGCTTAATGGTTTAGCCATCAGATCTATGTATAGGACTGGCGGCAATTCAGTTTATTAGAAGAACAAAAATTGTAACAAGAAAAAAAGTAGAAAAAGATAATTGCAATCAAAAGTTAGTTTTTTTTTTTAATTTCAGCATATTATGGGGGTACAAATGTTAACGTTACGTACATTGCCCTTGCCTCCCCTCCCCACTCCAGTCAGAGCCTCAAGCCTGACCATCCGAAGTTAGTTTTTAAATATTTTGTTTGGCTTTATGTTTGTTTTTTGTTTCACTGAATATAGAATTAATAGAGTCAAAGCATCTTCAGGGAAAAACTGCATTAATAGGAAGACTAGACACACTTTAGATTACATATTAAAACAGAATTCAAGTCCTTTTATGGAGAAGTAGCTTCAATATTTACTTCACTTCATCTTTTGCCCATTAAATATTTCTGTATTTCTAACGTCCCATGTGCTGAGGCATATGTATTTATCTTTGGGTGATATTTTCTATAACTTGATACATCACATAGACTCTCTTTCCACATCATTGACTACTTCTATGAACAGACCTTCAAACTGTAAAATAAATGTTTGAGGGGTTTTTTTCTGCTCTATTTCACATACAGAAAAATTCAAACTTTTTTCTTCCCATCAATTAGAAACAATTTTGGAAAGAAAAAAAGCACATATTCATATTACAGTTATGAATATAAAATAAGGGAAGAATTTGTTTTACTCACCTGTTTAGTATTGCAGTAAACCAAGTTATATAATTCAAATTAAAAATCCATGTTAGGTCTATATGAGTCAGTTGTCTACACTGATGAAACTAAGTAGGTAATTGTCAGATCTCACCATCACTTTGTATATTGAAAGCAATCTAAACACTGTGCTTCACAATTTAAACTTTCACTGTTAATATAAGCTGCATGCCTTGTTCTTAAGAATAAAACATTGCATCAAAGGTTTACTTTGCAAAGTGAAGGATTTTCAATGATTACATTAACATTTCTCTTGTCCTTAGGAACATTTCACAATGCCATGGATTGTGGCAGAGAGGGTTTAGCTGTTCTTCAGAGCTCCACGTTCTCCTCCCTACTGTGGAGTTATTGCTGGCAAATGGCTGCTCCACCGGAGACTGCATTTCCTGACCCCCTCCTTCTTTCTCCTACACATGGGCATGTAACTGACTTGTCCCAGTGGAATGGGAGCAGCAACGATGTATGTCTCTTCCCTTTCAAGGTAGTTAAAAAGTGGGTAGCCTTCCCTACCTGCACCAACTCCCTTTCCCTGTTAGATGTCAACACCCAAGGCCACCTGAGATGCTATATGTTGAAGACGAGAGACCACCCCCACCCCCCAAGCAATCTAGACCCTACATTGCATGGGGCAAAGCATCCCACCACCAACCACAACCAGAACATCTGCATTGGAGTGTTACATGAAAAAAAAAAAGAAATAGTTTATTCTGTGAATGACTGAAGTTTGGGAATTTGTATTTTACAGCAGCTAGCATTACCATAACTAATACATGGAAGCTGAAGAACAATGTCAAAGCAGCCAGCTAGTGCCTCAGACAGAGCTTCTCATTGTGTGATGTCTTAGTAGACTCAGCATGATACAGGTTTTGGCCCTCTGTATTGTGGGTTCAAAGTTGACTTTGCTTAAGTGACATGATTCACATTAACCAAACTCACAGGAAATTAATTTGCAAACCTGAATGCCAATACATAATATTAATTTACTAAGGCATCTATACTCATCATGCTGCCTGGAGTACCTAGGGCAACTACTCCTAGAGAAATATTCACCCATCTTAGCTTTTAGGGCTCCCCTATTTCCCCTAGATCCTATGCAGCCCACAATCCTTTTGTTAACATAATTATTTTAAATAGTCAAGTGATAGCACAAATGACTAGATAAATGTTACACCATTATCTCCCTGCAAATATACCTGGCTTACTTAGTAGAGGCTTTCAAACCATTTCTGAAGCTGTATTATTCCACAAATGACCACGTGAATCTGCTTTATATGAATATTTACTAGTTTTACTCTAAAGAATTGACCTTTTCTATCTTTTGGGGGCCACCTTGACTGTGCTGAAAATAGATACATACGCCCTACGTCATAGAAGAAAAGAAGTGGGAATGAAGAAAAAGTATAGAACAATTAGGCAGTAAGAGAGGAAGAGCCCTGAAGAGAGATGCATACATCAAACTAAAATAATATATCCCATGATGTCAGTATCTAGATTGCTGGCCAAGAACACTGAGGTTATTGGATTATTTACAAAATCGCTGTGCTTATGTTTGCGATCCATAAACATTTTGCTACACCACCCATTTTGCATGCCTGAAGTAAATGAACCTCTAGAATGTATTTAGGAAACACCTTCCTCAAATGTTATCTTTTCCTCAGAGTCAAAACTTAAGTAACAAATGTCCCATCAAAAAGTAGAATTTATTGTGTGAGGGGATAAGAAGGTCAGTGTTAAGTGGACAGGTTTTTCAGGACAGAAGAAAAAGAGAAACATTAATGTGAACAAAAATTGTTCTTAATATTAAATCTGAAAGGCAACATATGTAACCTAAACATTTGTACCCCCATAATATGCTGAAATAAATTTAAAAATATATATATATTAAATCTGTGTGATTCCAAGAGAATAGAACATATCTATTGAAGAACTTAGAGTGTGCTTGAACTCAATTCAACATAAGAAATGTCTTACTATAAATCAAAGGTTATAGACTGTGAAATATGTTTTGCATTCTGGGTTTTTAACAAAATTCTATACATAGAGACTCTCTTCTAATACACCATAGCATAAAACACCTTCTCTATCATTGTCCTTCACTGTGTTCATCTGGTCTACCAGATAAGATGTAAACTCCCCAAGACAAGAATTGCATTCTTCTTTCACACTTTATAGTCAAGAGTCTCCATTATTAGGGTGTGCAGGGGAGGTAAGCAAGACAATCTGCTAGAATGCAGGAATAAAATATTAGAACTTCTATTGGCTTGATCTCATTCTTCTACTGATGAAATATGTTTTATAAAGCAACATACTATTTTATTTATAAAATCTATTTTGTGTGTGCATATACAAATTTCTTAATTTATAGGGGAGCATGACTAAAAAATGTACAGACCGATGCCTTATGGAAAATAGCATAAGAAATTAAAAGCAAATAATTATAAAAATAATATGATGACTGGGCTGTTGCCATGCCAATAGTGTAGCTGCAGAGAATATGAAATGGAGGCCCTGGAGGTTGAATTCATTCTTTCATTCAACAATTATGCATTGGGTACCTACCATATGCCAGAGGCTTTGTTGGGAAGTAGCCACCAGAGAAGTGACTGGGTTGGTAAAAATAGAGCAAAGTGACAGTCAATCCATGACCATTTTTCCCATCTGGGATTGTCCTTCTCTTTCCTGAAAAGTACTCTAATCCCTTATCTTTGAGTAAGGACATCCCTGGAGGAACACAAGCATTCCTGCAGAGCTGAGAAACAGTGACTTACACTGTGGTCACTCGGTGAATACTTCTTGACATACCTAGTATGGGATTGCCAACTCTGAAAAAAAAAGATGAATTAATTCAAATGATTCCCATATTGCTCAAGTACATGTACTTTTCACACATATGGGCCAGGATCCTAAGAGATTAAATGTACATCCATATACACTTGCCGTGAGTGGAAAAAAACAATTTCTCACTATAACCTAACCACCGCCCCAACAGATATCCAAAGAGCCCTGACACTGCATTCTCTTGTACTCATATAATCAAATAGATACATACAAATAGAATAAGATTGTGATACAAGACCAAAATTACAGTGATCCTTAAGTTTAATATACATGGGGTGGGGAGGAGTTTATAATTGGCAAATTACAAACATAAGGCATACATACAGTTTAAAATAATGTGATGCAAAAAGGAAAGATCTGACATGTGTTTGGTTTTTCTTTTCTATTTTTCCCCCTTTAAGACTGTTCACATGCTTGCTGAGTCATGTGATTTTCTGTCTTGCAGACATCTGGCTGAATACATCATGACATTGTAATGCATGTTGTGTCTCTCAAAGCAATGTTTTTGTAAAATTCAATCCCTGTTTAAACAAAAATGACCTTCTTTCCATATTAAAATTAAGATTAAAAAAATGGTTTTAGAGTATTATGGCCACCAGCATTTCCAATGTCTGTAAGAAAGGAACTTTTTTTGCAAGATTTGACCCTTCTTCAAAACCCCCACACTAGCCAAGGAAAGGCTATTTGTATGCAGACCACAATGAGAAGATACGTGGTTGAATTGATTCCTTGGTAAATGGAGGAGAAGGAATCTGTCAACTGCTCAAGCTCTATTCCAGACAGCCAATGAATGAGGACTCACCCAGAAGGGTAGTGCATTTCTTGGCTCACAAAATCTGCCAGAAACAGTTTCTGCTGTGGAGCGCTAGAAAAAGAGAAAATTTTGAATGTCACTGGCTTCCCTCCATCATTCTTTACTGAGCATAACAGCAATTTTCAACAAATTCATCATTGCCTAATAGTCTTCTTCCATCTGATGCCTAGAAATGGGATTCCATCTGATTCGGACTGCTGTGTTAAAATTTAAAGGTATCATAAAAATCTTACTATGTAATCAAAAATTAAGCTATTGAATGTAAAGGAATGCATTAATAAAAACATAAAGCAATTTTTAAAAGCATAAAGATAAAATTTCAACATACCCCAATGCATGTGTATGTGTACAAGATATTGAATGTGTGTGATGAAAACAATATGATATAGAATATGCCTAAATTTACTTAGTCTTAAACTCTGTCACAAATAAAAAAGTCTAGTCTTCTAGCAACACAGTCTTAAAGAAAGAAAAGACAGAAGCAAGCCAGCTTAGAGGCTGATTAAGTATTCAGCAGAGAATTTTCTGTGGTTCTGTCAAAAAGCTCTGTCAGTGCATTTAACTCTCTGGACAAAAGGTTGTTGAAATCACACAAAGGATCTTCCCAATTCAAATGCTACAGATGAAATGATATTCACACAGAAGCATGCCAGATCTTCAAAGCTTCATAAAGGCCTCATCTATGCATTTTTATGACTTGAACTTGCGAGCAGAGTAAGAAACTGATATAAAATAAGCATAAAGAAATCTCTTTAAGAATGGCATTCCTATTTTTACTTTATGTATTTATTTCAAGGCGCACATTCAGGAAGAAGGCGAATGCTAGGTCAGACACAAGGAAGAGATGTGAGCAGGTTATTCTTCCCCACTGTAAAAATAGCATCATTTGTATGAGACCTAAAAAGCCTTATTATGTGAAAAGTGGGCAAACACATTTGTGGTAGGACATTTGTAAAAAGACACTGGCAGTTTAGTGGAGTGGTCTGAAAACTTGCATTCAAAGCAGCCACATATTCAAATTTGGACAAGGCTGAGAAGAAAGCAAAATGACTCTGTGTGTTTAACGGCTCTTTGATAAAACTTCTTCACTTTCATGGGCCAGAGGGTACAATGGCTTCCATCAATATGAACAATAGAGAAAAAGAAAAGCAACAGGCCAGTTTGCCTCCTCATTGTAGATGTGGATTCTGTCATCTTCCTGTTATGAGTCTGTGCTCAACCCGTAGTAGAATCATAGACAGCTCCAATTAGAAAGAGCTTGGTGACATTTAAGGGAAAGCTTTTCAAACTATGTTCTACACACTTCTCAGCTCCACAGGGAGGCGAGGGGTAAAGTGAGAGGAAAGGCAGAGAAGCAGAATCTTGGCCTGGCTTTTGGACCAAACCATGAGGAAGTGAAAAATTCCATAATTTTTTAGAGGAAAAAATAGAGACTTTGGGAAGCTACTTTCCCCAAATCACAAAGCTAGGTAGAGGCAGAACGAAAGCCACTTGGGTCCTTTGTCCAATTTCTTCCCAGTGAAGACTTTGTGTGATGAAGAGGCCACTTCCATTCAAAGATGTTAGGACTTAGGAAGCCACAGGGATTAAGACTCCAGTGAGGACCTCTTATCCATCCGCCAGCACAGACATCCTTCCACAGTGTTTATGACGGATGGTCCTTCAGTCTCCACTTGAGTATTTCCAGAGACAGGAAGATCACTTCCTCATGAAACAGCATATTCTTCTAGAGTGGGGACGCCTTGAATCTAAAAGCGTTTTCAGTTATCAGGAAAAGCTCTAGTACTTGGAACTCTTCTCCTTTAGTCTGAAACCTCATTTTATGGACCAAGCAAAAAGATAAACAACATAAAACCATCACAAATGTGATTCTTCAGTATTTGTATTTAACACATGTAGACAGAGTCTTCTGGATTCCATAAAGTTCAACGTAACAGGTAGGAATGCTTTCAGTTGCTGGTCACAGAAAACACAACCAACAGTGATATAAACCATAAATATAATTGTTTGATTTTTTTTTAATTAAGTGGTTTGGAAATAGTACCAAGATGGGGTCAGTGGCTCAGTGAGGCCTTTAAACTGGCTCCTTTGCTCTGCCATTTTCAGGTTGTCAGCAATGTCTCCTCTCATCTCATTAGTAATACCGTGTCCTGTCTAAAGGACAACAGGTTTACAAAAACGGAGAGCCCAGGAGGAAGAATTTTTCCATGTATCTCAAACACTGTACAGGTGAAAGGGTACTGTGACTTATAAAATTAAATGCTGAATTCCCTTGGTAGATATATCCCTTTGGAAAAAGTTAAATAATCCGGCTAGACTGCTCAATTACAGTAGCCCTGTGTTGGATCATTTGGCTCACCTTTCACTGTGATTTTAAATAATACAACTTTCCACAAAGAATTTCCTCAGGTTAAATAAGGCAATCAGTAGTTCAGAAGACTGTGTATTCCAATGTGGTAGAAATAAACAAAACAGCAGTAGCTTTGAAACTACACAGAGCTCAGTTCATATCGGGGTTCTGCTATCTGTGAGCTGTGTGAACATGGCGGTTTATTAAACATTTTTGAACTTCAATTTCTTCATTAATAAAATGAGAACATTATTGAATGCATAAGAGAAACTATATAATTATTCAAGCAAAGAGGAAGAATTTTCTAAATGGTTTAGGAGGAAGGAAGGAGTAAATATGTATTTTTCCATTTTTATTTTTATTTTTTTGAGACAAGGTCTCACTCTGTCGGCTGGGCTAGAGTACAGTAACATCATTATAGCTCACTGCAACCTCAAACTCCTAGGCTAAAGCGATCCTCCTCCCTCAGCCTCCCAAAGTGCTGGGATTACAGGCATGAACCACAGCACCCAGCCTATTTTTCAATTATTAATTGATATTCTGAGTTTTAAGTGAGTGCCATGTGAAGTTAGTATTAATGCATCAAAAATCACACCTGAAATTGGGCAGATTTTGGTTTGGGGTCTAAGGCCTTGCATTAAGCTCCAATATTCCAATCAATAAACTTCCCATGCATTCTCAGCTCAAGCAGCCAGAAGCATCTCAAATAATAGCTTCAGACTTAAAATTCTGGGGATCACATCCAATAGCTTTAGCAAGTGCTTCATGTTCTTGGGTTCAGTAACATCAACAAGGTCCCTGCCTTCTAGCAATTATACTCTGGGATAGTCAATAGAGGCATGCCCTTTAAAAGAGGCAGGGAGACAGTAAAGTAAAACCAAGATGCAAGGAGCCAGGCTACAACGTGATGTAAATTCAGGTAGAATATTTCTCCTCTCCCATTAGAGTCTTATTTTGTCTGCCAAAGGCAGAGTATAGATTAAGAGTCTCATTGCCTTCCTGCATCTTGTTACTTACTATGGTCACAGAGAAACAAACTCTTCTGAAAGTCCCTGAATATGAATAACATGTTTCAAGCATATGGTAGTTATTATTAAGTGTGACAGAGCACAAAATATTTTTTCCTTAAGCTAAAGAGCTTCACCAGACATCATCCAGGTTAAAACAACATACCTTTTGACTGAAGCTACAAAGAGCATATTTTGTTTGCTACCCTGGCAAGAGGCAGGTGCAGACTGCCCATCATTGGGAAGAATGTGAGGGAAAAGACATCATTCAGGCTGGACCATTCCTGCAAACAGCTATCAACCATCAGTACCAAAACTACTTATGCAAAGGAGAGAATTCCAAAATAAAAATGACTTTTGGGCATGAATCCAATATTCTAATAGTGAAAGCATTTATCAACGTAACATTTTTCTTCAAATGCTTTCTCTTCGTAAGTGGAACAGTGACTGATAGCTTTGCAAAAAAAGAGTGGAAGATCCTTATAGGATCTAAGCCTTCCGAATGGTGCTACGATTCAGGTGCTGCTTGGCCAACAAGAATTTTTGGTATTCAAGTATTCTATTTTTGTCCTGAACTTGAACAATTCAAGTTCCTCTAATCCATTTTCTTTCTGTAGTGTCAGCAGGTTAGATCTTCTCAGTTGTTGTTTTTTTTCCCCCTTGACAATTTGTTAACCAAGTATTCTGAGTATGAAGATGTCACTGGCCCAGGCCATTTGTTCTCCCTGAATTCATTCCCTGGGAAAGCACACTATGATTTGCAGCTTGACACCATAGCTCTTCTGCTTCTGCCACGTTCCCTGAGTCCCTGCCAGAGAGCTGTCAATACTTAATAGACAGCATATACTGTGAAATGTATCCCAGGAGGATGCTGTTGTGATACTAGCAGCACCGCGCTAACTTCATGTGTAGAGAACACTGGCACCAATTGTTTCTAGATCTCAGATGTCCAGCTCCAAGTACCATCCTCACCGCAGCATCTGGGCTCCCAGCCCGGCAGTCAGTTGGTCACTTCTTGAGGATCAAGATTAGAGCAGGAAGTTACTCTCCTGAGAACTTTAGGTGCACAAAAAAGAGAGGAAAGCAAAGCCAAAAAGCTAAAAGCAAGAAGGAAATCAGTGTCCGATACTCCTAAAGAGTTGTCAGATTGCAGGAGCCGGAAGTAGATATCAAAGGAAGTCTTCAACATGGCTCTCAAGGTCCTGACGGTTCTCCCCATCACTCCAGCCATTTCTTAGACCTCTTTGTCCTTGGCACCTCCAGGGCTTCAAATGTGGAACTCTCCTGGCCAGATGTCCATGGGCTGTCATTCTTCCTCTGGGATATTCTCTCCCAGAGAGAGAGAACTTCCCTTCCCCTCATCACCCACTTTGCCTAATCAATATCAATGGATCATTCAGATACCAGTTAATCAGTTTCTCAAAGAGATTGTCACGTATTTTATGTGTGCTCATCACTCTCTGCACTTATCTCAGGGTATGATTTACACCTGCCTTCCTTCCTAGATTGTGAGCTCCATGGGGCTGAGACTACATCTGTTTTACTCAGTAGTATATGCCCATCCTCTAACTCAGCATGTGGCACTTAGTAAATGCTGATAACTACTCATTGAATGAATGAAACTTGTAAGAACTCAGTGAAGTAACATGTCAAGTACTTTAGATGAAGCTTGGCATATGAAATTCTCTCATCAACTTTTTTGATATGTTTGTTATTAATAATTATGGGCTAGTGCTAGGGTGAGTGCTGTGCAGCAGGCTGGGACAGGCACCAGTTCAGATTTCTTTAGAAGCTCCAGGAGGAATTTATTCAGAATAGAAGCAAACAGACTCTTTGATAATCTTGACCATATGCAAAATTGAATTGAGAGACATTTTTACAGAGCTGTTGGAGTCTAGAAGACTTAGGCTTACATTCAGAAAACTAAGAAAACACTTTTAAAAAGCAAATTTTAGCTCCTGGAGTAGTGAAAAGACATAAATATAATGCTTGTATATTTTTATATGGCTTAGAAATGAACATGATCAAGTTTTTAAAAACCACTAAAGAAGAAGTCAACCAAAGACCGTGTTATAACTATATTGTGAGATTCGATGAAGACTGGAGAAAAGAGACTAACAGACTAAGATCATAATTCATCATCACTGAATCAAGTCTAAAATTAAAGAATACGATCAGTATATGCACATTATTTTGAAAATGGATACAAATACTAGAATAAACTGTTAAAAGTTGAGCAGAGCAGTAGATGGAGAGCAGACAGCTCTTTTGTGAGGACTATTAGTACTAATAATTAGCATGCTTTATTTTGACAAAAATAAAAATTAATTTTATTAATTTTATTTAAACTTAAAACGATTTAAACTTCCTTTATTGAAACATTTAAGTAAAAAATCATAACATCTACTTATTATCTTATAGATCAAGATTTAAAGAAATAGCAAATAAGGTAGAATTTGTATTTCATTCACTAATCTAATCCATTACAATTATGGCTGAATTTAACCAGAATTCTAGGTGACAGAAATCCAGCTTTCATCAAAGGAACACCAGGGCAAACGCCATGATGTTTTTAGTGATCACGTGTCACGAATCAGCTTCTCTTAAAATGAAGACTTATGTAGTAGACACTTGTCACACTTTGTAGTTGTCCAGTGTTTTGAATACCTTACTATGTTGAGGAATTTCCCACATTATGAGGACTTTCTCCCCAAGCGAGCAGCCAGATATTCACTTTTCTTGCCTTCCTATACCTGGGGTCCAAGCGTGTGACTTGGGCTTTGCCAGCTCTCTAAAGATGGCCATTCAGGAAAAAGCAGTGTGAGGATACAGACACTACACTGCACAGAGAGACTGTTTCTAGACACGGGATAGTGAAGAAGGTGAGGTCAGGCCTCTAGGACCAGGCCCAGGTACCATCATGAGCTTTACCCAGTGGCAGGTACAGTGGGGTCTTGGAGGAATCCCCCCAAAGGTAGTTTGGATGCTGTCCTTTCCTATCTAGCTTCAAAGATCTCATCCTTCTGGAAAGCCTGTGAACTTCCTAATATCCTTTTATAAATTCCTGATCACTTAAATTAGATGAATCTATTGCTTGCAATTAATAACTTTTGACTCATACAGCCTTTATTGGTAGCTTCTTTTAACATTTTATTATAATAAATTTTAACATACAGAAAAATACACACATTATGATGTTCTCACATGCCTCTATCTGTCAAGCTCCAAATTCAATTCATGACCAATCCTGCCCTACCCATATTTCCATCCATCCTCCCATATGATCATATCATATATTATGCATACATATTTTTGTATATATTTCTAATAAATGAGGGTTCACTTTTTGGTATAAGAACGACACTGTTAGCACACCCCCCAAAAGTAATAATAGTGTCTTAATGCAATCAAATACCTGGCTAGTGTTTGAATTTATCATGATTTTTAAAGGGTTATTCTTTTTATTTTATTTTTAAAACAGGATACAAGTGTCCATCCATGGCAGTTGGTTGATATGTATTATAAATCTCACTTAATCTGTAGAGTCATCCTCTTTCTCTTTTTGTTTTCTTGCAATTTAAGTTGAAAAAACTGTTTTTCATGTAGAGTTTCTCAAAGTCTGGATTTTGCTGATTGTATCCCTATGGTGTAGTTTAATGTGTACCTCTATCTTCTCCAATCTCTATAAATAGGTAGAATGCTTTGAAGATTAATTAATTAATCTTAATTAATTTTTAATAACAAAACTGCTTCCTGGGTCATATTATATTCTTCCATTAGGAGGTTCATAATTTCTGATTGTCTTTTTTTTGTGTGTTATCATCTGTTAATCACCAATGTCTAGATCCATTAGTTCCTTAGTGGTTACAAAATGCTGACCTTCATTTTTTATCACTCTTTCTTTGTATAGTGGTTGGAATACTTCTATGAAGAGAAACTTCCTCTTATATACTATTTGTTTACAACTCATACAAGAAAGGCAGAATAAATGCTTGATTATTTCCCTTTATTTTCCAGTTTTCCAGTAATGAATTGGTTCCCTGGTATCTTTTAATGGTGACCAATTAAGAATTTAAATTTTAGCATTAATATGAACATACAGATTTAAATATTTTGATGTGTTTCAGACAATTGTATTCATCATTCACACTGATACTCAAATTGTACCATTTTTGACCAATAACAGTCTATTCAAGTTGGCTCTTGGGTACTTTTTTTTTTTTTTTTAATTGGGGGAAAACTACAAAGCATTTATAGTACAATGTTTACAGTCACAATTTGCAGTGAGCTGACTTCCCGAAACATATCTCTTGGGTACTTTTAACATAGATTTTGTTTTTATCTTTGATGGCTATTACTTTCTGTAGTAGTTTTTCCTTTATGTCATGTCGCCAACAAATAAAGGTGGCCTTGCCTCTTCCTTTCACTGCTAATTGCTTTCATTTTTCTAATTTTCTTGGCTAATACCACCAACACAATGTTAAATAATAATTGACACATTGGATAACCTTGTTCTATTCCCAACTTTACTGGGAAAGTCTCTTATGTTTCCCTACTAAGTAATACGTTGGCTCTTGGTCTAAAGCATATATTTTACCATTTTAAATCCATTCCTATTAATATTTTATGAAGTGTTTTCAACACAAAAAAATGGAGTTTTGTCAAATTTGGCAGCTGATTTTCAGTCACTGGTATCTCCAGTGAGAATCCTGAATTGTATATTTCAATTTTGTTAGAGAAATGTTCTTGGTTTGCCTTTTCTGCATGTTTAATTAGTTCTAAGTATAAAAAAATTTCCTCCTTCTACATTACCTTACACACTGTATAAAAAGACTAATCCTATGATGTCATTTATTTATTTTAAAAATCACAGTTTTTTAAATTTTAATTTTAATATTTTTACAGACAGGATCTCAGTTGCCTAGGCTGGTGTGCAATGGCGTCATCATAGCTCACTGTAGCCTCAATCTCCTGAGCTCAAGAGATCTTCCCACCTCAGCCTCCCGAGCAGCTGGGATTATAGATGCACCCCACCACACCCAGCTAATTTTTTATTTTTTAATTTTTTTGTAGAGATGGGATCTCACTAGGTTGCCCGGGCTAGTCTTGAACTCCCGGCCTCAAGCAATCCTCCTGTCTTAGGCTTCCAAAGTGCTGGGATTACAGGTGTGAGTCACTGTACCTTGCCTCCATGATCATCTTTAACTGATCAACAACAGTTCTGGGTCAGCTAGCTTCCAAGATTCCAATCCTGCCATTCATCAGGTGTCTAGCTGATCTTGACTGATTATTTTGTTTCCATAAGCAATTATCACACATGGAAGCAGACACCTCTCTTCCTTTTTTTTTTTTTTGCCCGCCCACCTCCTTTTTTTTATTTTTTTGGTTTGAGACAGAGTCTCACTCTGTAACTCCAACTAGAGTGTAGTCAAGTCGTCATACCTCACTGCAACCCAAAATTCCTAGGCTCAAGCAATCCTCCTGCCTCCTCAGCTTCTTGAGTAGCTGGGACTACAGGCACTCACCACCATACTCCAGCAAATTTTTTCTATTTTTAGTGGAGACAAGGTCTCACTCTTGCTCAGGCTGGTCTCAAACTCTTGGCCTCAAGTGATCCCCCTGCTTCGGCCTCCCAGAGTACTAAGATCACAGGCATGAGCCACCACGCCTGGCCCTCTTCTTTGATAAAGGCCAAGTTTTGAAGAAAAATGTTGGACCTGATCAGAAATTATCTTTTTAAAATCTAAGCAAAATATTAGAAAAGATTTAAAAACAAATTTTTACCTATTTATATATTGAAAGTTAGAAATTACAGAAAGGAATTACTTTGGAAGAAGATCTCAAAAAGAAGAAATATAGAAGCCAATAGAAAATATGTGTGGACAGTGAAAATAAAAGATACAGTAGCTTCAGTGAGATGTAGCTGGATGGAGAATAATTATTCTGAGTTCAAATCATAATTCCATTTACATTTTTGTACACAATAATAGTTATTATGTCTAAAGGGAATTATCCTTTTTAAGTTACAATTAGGACTCGAGGGTCATAATTTCACCACTGACTCCTCTATTTAGGTTAGTATTATGTCCATGTAACTATACTTGGGCCAGTGCTAACATTCCACAAGTATTGACAGATCAATCAGGTTCTCTGTGTTTTGCCTTCTGAAACTACCTCAGAGAAAATATCAATGCACACCCATTCCCAGAATCCAAACTTATAATTAGAAAGGCAAAGGAGATACTAAACAAATTCTCAAATAAAATTGAGAGATTTCAGGTAATTATACAACAGGAGTTTTTCTTTGATTTGGACATCAGAAACCATTGTTCTACATTTCTAAAAACAGAATTTTCTGCCTTTTGTCACATTCAATCAAAATATTGAGGTGTTTGAATATAGCTAGAGCCAGAGGCTTCTCTGATTTAGAAAACTGCCCCTTGATTATGCACATTCATTTGTTTATCCTCACCTGATTCATTTAAATACTTGATTTATCTCTACCCACTTCCCTGAAGCAATGCAAGTTAGCTAGGTGATTTTTTTAATTGAAGCAAAAAGAGAATGGGCTTGCCATGTATCTCCTCTTGTTTCCCTTTATGAGAAGTGCTTGCTCAATAAAGTACAAATGCTAGGGAGATGACAGGTGCAAACCGTGGGGCAATTTGGCCGAATCTGAACTGCAAGAGGCAGGTGTGAAAAGGTGGATGAATGAACAAACTGGATGGGCAATTTGGGGTGAGTGCTTTGGGGACACCACCTGCTAAACACTGAAACCTATGGAAACATTGCTCGTGTGGCGAATGAAGGGTAACTGCAGAGAAGAATTAAGAATTGTAGATGAGTCCACTGGACGGAGATAGTTAACACAGGGAATACACTGAAGTTACCAAAGTGAGGACAACTGTCTTGTTAGCACTTAATTAGGATGATAGGTATATCCCTGGTACCCTATCAGGCCTCTTTCTTACTTTTAAATTCTAAGAGTTGGGTTATTAGGCATGGTCTCTTTAATTACCTTTATATTCACTTGTCCAATAAAACTGATAACAGTCATAGTGTCCTTCAGACTCAAAACATTAGCTCTACCACTGTGCAAATGAGTGCTAGGGGGAGGACCCGGTTCAGCTCTAATAGGGCTTTTCAGCCAGCCCCCATCAACTCGACAGCCTGCCATTGCCGCAAGCCCTGGTGATCGGTAACAGTTACATGAATTCTGGGAGGGAAGACTTTACTTTTTGCCTCTTGTGCCCATGCCCATTAGAAAGCCCAATCTCACCCAATCCATGTGTAAACTAAACTACTCAAGAGACATCTGGGAAAAGAATCTCTGGTCATTCCTGGATTCAGTATCCAACACACAGTCTGCTCCATCCTATGTCCCTTAAATCAAAGCCATCCATTCTTTTGGCAATCAGCACTGTGGGGCTTCCCTAGTTGCCACTTAAGTCTGGAATCCTAAATCCAGAAGGGATCTTATGGAATAATCTAATTTAAATCTCATCCTCCTCAAGTACTCAAATAAGTACTGTCTACCTCAATCCCATAAAATGGAAGACAATTTATGCTAAATGAAAACAAAGATTCCATGTACTTCTGCCAGCATTAGTGTCTGTAGTTTAACCTTGACTCAGTTATAGATCAGTTAGGAGTAATATAAAAAGCACCAAGCTCCCTATGAGATGCCATGGGGAATTAAAATGAAGACATAATTCCTGACCTCAAGAAATTTACTATAGAATGATAGAGGTAAAGTTAACACAGAAAGTTTGGCATAACCAGTTGTAGAAAGAACTTGCCACCCTCAGTGCTGACCTCGCTTGCTCGATTGGGGTATCCCAGTGCCTGTCCGTGGCCAGGTTGCTAGATTCAGCTTCTTTGTCCAGCCTCTATTGATGGACATCCCAGTTGGATGACCTGGCATGCTTGTTCTTCAAGATGAGTCCTGCCCCACCCTGCAGCCACACCTGGCACTGAAGAATTGTTGAGACAGAAAAAAAAATGTTGCCTTGCGTCTGAGAAATTCCAGGCAAGGGATCAAAGAGGAGCTGAGACAGTAGAGGTTTTTACCTCGTGTTATTT
Source organism: Lepilemur ruficaudatus (assembly GCA_963574885.1). Classification (NCBI taxonomy): domain Eukaryota; kingdom Metazoa; phylum Chordata; class Mammalia; order Primates; family Lepilemuridae; genus Lepilemur; species Lepilemur ruficaudatus. The sequence continues at coordinate 18,090 of CAUYRT010050131.1, forward strand.
CCCCAGTGGAGAAGAATAAACAGCACCTGTCACACCAGAAGGTATTTATTCATTGACATTTCAATCTTCTATTTTCATTTAATGCTACCCTAATTCTTTTAAGGACCCCAGGAAGTTCTCCTACTTCCAATATTTCAGTCATTTTTATATATTTCTTTTAAACTTCTAAAAGTCTTCCTCTCCACTCTAAATGTGAGACAACACATTTTTTAAAGCAGAAAAATAAAGTCCCAGCTCTTGTGTACCATAATTATAATTCTTGATTCGTTGACTCATTGAGTTATACTTTTGTTAAAGCCCGAGAATAAGTGCCTACTTATAAATGAAGGAAACAGCACATTCATCAATCAGGGTCCTGCCACAATTCTGTTGGGGGAGGGAGACTATCATTTTATCAGATCAAATAAGATGACTACCTTGTTTCCAACAGCCATTACAAAAAAAAAAAATGTTGCATATACTTGGTTAGAAACCTAAAACTTCAGTTCAAACAAGTGTTAGCACATCATTAAAGGTGAGTATAATAATAAGTTTTCCATGTTGAAGTCACTATAAAATATGTCACTGAAAAGATCTTTCAGATCCTTAACTATCCTGTCTGATGTCTGTAGAGTGGCTATATTATCCATTAAACCTCTTTCTACTATAACTATAAGTAATGTATATTTACTTTTATTTTAGAACGCAAAGAATACTCCAAGATCCTCTTAGCCTACAAATAGGAAATATAATATAAAATCTCAGTATGCTAATTGACCTAAATTCTCAAATTTCAGAACCCCTGGTTGCAGGGAGTGGTCTTCTGTTCAAATTCTGGTCTCATATAGGCTATGAGATTTCACTTGGAGTTGAGGGAGTACTGGGATGAGTATCCATCTTCAGGACAACTGTCTAAGTCAGGGTCCCAAGAAGAAATAGACATCACCACTCCTCTCAGATTGCTCAAGCGAAGAGACTTTAATAAAGGGAATATTTACAGAGCTGAGGGCAGGGTTAAAGGAACCAGCAAGGGATGCTGAGGCACTGGTTAGCAACAAAAGAGTATTTTGTTAAATCATTTGTTAAAGAAAAAAGGGGAGAAAATAGTGTTATCAGAACACAAAGAAAACTGGACCCACAAAGGAGGGTCTGTTGGGCAGGGGCCGTATTTCAGCTGCTGACAAAGATGTGATACCAAAGCAGAGAGGCAGTGGAGATGAACTACCCTGATTATCTCCCCTCCTGTCCTTTAATCTCCTGCCAGGGTTTCTCATTGGCTGAATCCAGTCAGAATCTAGAATCAGGGATCTGTCTCCTGGGCACAAAGGCAGACAGAGAATAGAATAGATTGGGGGAAGGCAAAAAGACAGAAGAACCAGCACAACTACCAAGGACCAGCAAAACCCAAGGCAAAAATTATTAGGTTATTAAGTATGAAATGTTAATTTTCTTAAGTACTAAGTTTGACTGTTGATATCTCTGACATTTCACTGTGACACTGCTTGTTTTATTTTTATTGTGGAGGTACATTCTCAGTCTTTTAAATGCACAGTTTGGCTTATGATTATCTTTCAAAGTTTTTTTAGAGCAATTTTTGTGAAACCATGGATAAGTCAAAAATTCATGTTATTTTAGAATATGAGATCTGTCATGGAACCAAGGCAGCACAGACAGCTCAAAATATCAATGAAGTGTTTGGGAAAGATGAGACTGATGAACACACAGTATGTCTATGGTTTGAGAAGTTCCATTCTGGTGATTTTAATCTTGAAAATGAGCCATGTGAGTGACCTGAGACCAAAGTGGATAATGATGAGCTGAAGCTGTATCGATTACAGCACATGTCTACTGCAGCCAATTGGATGAAGTGATGAGGATGCTTGTGATTAAGCAGCCGAGATTAATAGACAGGCCAATCCTCTTGCAAGACAACACTCGACCACATGTCATACCAACAATGCTGCTCACACTACAGAAGCTGGACTTGGAAACTCTCTGTCATCCACCATAGTCACCAGACCCTGCACCAACTGACCACCACGTTTTCCAGGCTTTGGACCCCTTTTTGCAAGGAAAAATATTCAATTCTCAGCAAGCTGTGGAAAATGCCTTTCGCGATTTCATCACTACTCACTCTCCAGGCTTCTTCATGGCTGGCATAAACAAGATACCCTTAAGATGGCAAAACTGTGTTGACAGTTTAGGTGCATACTTTGATTAATTGTACTGCTTCTTGTTTGAGATATAATCAACTACACTTTTGATTCAAGTCTTCCAGCTGTCTTCTCCAAACTCCTAGAAATTTCTGAGTAAATTCCTGAAAGAACTATCTATTCCTTAAGTTTTCTGTAGAAAATTTATGAAGCCATGATTCTGGCCTGTATACGCTGGGAGAAAACAGCCACAAACAGTGGACAGAGAGTCCACAGAGAGTTGACGATTTTGATCAGGATCCACAGAAACAGAAACAGATAGAAAATCTAGTCCATTGGAGGCTGAACATGGAGCTCAGAACCTTTGGAAACACTGACCAACCAAGGACCTGGATGAACATATATCTGCCAGCAAATTTTACTGATCTACTGAAACCCAGAGCAACACTTTTGTATCTTTCCCTGGGCTCTGAAAACCTCCACGGGATCAACTGTCAGCATTTCAAAGCAAACATGTGCCAAAAGCAAACTTCTCATTTCTCCCCCTGCCCAGACTTTCCCATGCCACCCCCACCCGAGCCTGCCCCCAGACTTACACTCACGCCACTAACCAAAAGCTGTTCTTCTTTCTGTCTTCCTCATTTTTGATCATAGACATTATAATACTGTCACCCAAGGGATTTATGGTCATATCATTACCTTTGATTCCTGCAGATTCCACAGCATCTGGAGCCTGACACCTGTAAGAGCCAACCTGCCCCTACACGAGCACCCAGGAGTAACCACCAATCACTGTGTTTTGTGCACCCCATTGACCTGGAGAATTTTGGTTCTTCTCATTTTAAAATTTCCTTTGCAACTTTCTCTGGATCCCATGGCTCATGCTGTATCCATTAATGCAAGACTCTGCTTCTCTGACACCTTGACTCAAGCTAGTGAGGATATCATTTATACCTGCCGTCTGGACTGCTCTCTGTTTTCAGCCTCTCCATGGTATTAAATATCTGCCTAACTCTTCCTGAGTTAGTAACTTCTCATTAGAGATGTTTAAGTGTGTGACGACCTCTAAAAGACCATGATCCTAGAAGGCAGAGACCAGAATTGCTCATCTTGGTATTCTCCACCATGTACAAAACAGTGCCTGACACTTAACAAGTCCTAGATAACTGTGGAGTTTAAGAGTATGATGATCTATATCCCACATGTGGTTTTTTATAATGTGATATACTCATTCCTAAAAATCACTGTGCTATGCAATATCTTGCAATATAAACCACAGGGCTCATGAGAAAATGTGGGGTTAGGTGCACAACATTGATCAGTGACACATAAAACCAAGATAAGAACCTGGAAAAAACAGTAGCACGGTTTTACACACATTAAGTGGTTAAGCAGTACTACAATAAATATGACACTTTACTTGTAAAAGATATGACGTTTGCTTGCAGAAGTGGGTGTCTGGGAGGGTTACAGGTTGTGAGTCACTGTGAGGTGGTGAAGGAGAGACAGTGGTAGCAGAAGTTGAAGATGGGAGTGAGTCATAACACACCCATTTACCCAAGAGAGCCAGTAGACGTTTGAGATGTGTGGCTTGAGTTTTGTGTCTTCCTATACTGCTAAGGCCAGCTGGGTGTAGTTTTCTGTGTTTACCTAGTGTTTCTGGGGATGAACTTGCACATACACAAATGTGAACTTCACATCATGTTTAAGTCATAACATAATACATCAATTATGTTGGAGCAAATTCACATTTTCCAAGTAAGTGTTACAGCAGAACTGACTTACCATATTATACATGCAGTGTGAAATATTATTAATTTAGATTTGAAAATAGGCTGAAAACTTTACACCAGAACACATTCTTTCATGATTCCAAAGAAAGCTAAAGAAAAATGATAGCATGAGTTTACAAGCCAAAAATAAGGGCTGTGATCTCTTTTTAGGATGTAATTAATGTAGGCAAATCACTTAGGCTCACTCCGTTCTTCTTTTACATTCTCTAAAATGGAGATAATATGTTGTCTTCTTACTAGACAAGTGCAGTTTGAAGACTGGATAATATTCCACAGACCACTGAAGATGAAAGCGCTTCTGATAAACTCTGAGGAATGAGCTTTTATAAACTTCATACAGTTATATTCTTTGCATATCAAAGACTGAGCTTTGTCAACTGGTATGTTTATAATGTCTATAAAAAGATTAGTAGTTGAGTGAAAGTCAACATTTTTATACAAAGTGTGCAGGTCTAGTGGTGCCTAGTTTAAAGACAAATCACTTCTAGTTAATTTGTTCATGTCCAGCTATAGCCAGCTAGCTGTTCATGCCAAATAAGCCCCAACTTGTTCCTGTGGCCCTAATAAAAATAATGAGAGATAAAGTGGCATTGTGTGTTGCTAGCAATACATTTATGTGACAGCTTCTTGTGTTTTGAGTTTCTACTGCTTTTAACACCATTTTAAAATAAATATAAAAATTATGCTTGACAAAAAAACTGACATAATAAAGGTATTTTAAAGTGGGGATATAAAAAAGGTGCTATGAGGAAAGAGATAAAATCTAATATTGAAAACATCCATATCTGGGAAAGCCAATAAGCAAATGAACTGAAATGCTCATTGGGTTAGACTCCCACTCTCCACCTGCTTCTCTGAGCTGAAACCTGACTCACCCCTGCACCTTCACTTCCCCCACAGCCCCTGTCCAGGAGACTGATTTTCCTCATGGTGCCCATACTGCAGGACCTGGATGTCCAGGGTCATGTCCACTCCCCACTGGAGTGGAATTCCTTCTGCATCATGTAAATATCCCTGTTCCTTTGAGAATAATGAAACTTGGTAGCACCAGCCTCTTTTACTCCTCATCCCTGTCTTCCACCGACCCTCCCGCCATGAAATCCACATTGAATTCAAGACTTTGGTGCCTGAGCCCAAAATATTCCCCTGTACTCCAGCTTTTGCATTGTCCCAGGGAACTTGAACAAGCAAGCGGACAATCCATTGGTACCGTCACCTCAGAGCCCTAACTTCTTTGATTTCAATGACACTCAACTAAATTTCCACACTCAATTCCAAACTCAAACAGAATTTCCTAAACCCAGAATCACTTCTGCAAGATTAAACTTTTCTCAGTTTCCCGTGGCTGCTGTACCAAATTACTACAAACTAACTTGATGGTTTACAACAGCAAAATTTTTTTCTCTTAGAGGTCTGAAGGCCAGAGTCCAAAATCAGTGTCACTTGCCTTTTTCAGAATCTGGTGGCCTATGTAGGCGTGTATACATACAGGCATAACTCAGAGATACTGCAGGTTTGGTTCCAGACCATTGCAATAAAGTGAGTCACACAAATTTTGGGGGACATATAAAAGTTATGTTTACACTATACTGTAGTCTATTAAGTGTGCAATAGCATTATGTCTAAAAAATATATATACCATAATTTTAAAATATTTTATTGTTAAAAATGCTAATGATCATCTGAGCCTTCAGCGAGTCATAATCTGTTTGCTGGCGGAGGGTCTTGCCTCAGTGGTGATGGCTGCTGACTGATCAGGGTGGTGGTTGCTGAAGCTTGGGGTGGCTGTGGCAGTTTTTAAAAATAAGACAACAATGAAGTTTGCCCTATTGATTGACTCTTCCTTGCACAAAAGATTTCTCTGTAGCATGTGATGCTGTTTGGTTACATTTTACCCACAGTAGAACTTTTTTCAAAATTGAGTCAATCCTCTCAAACTTTGCTGCTGCTTTATCAACTGAGTTGATATAATCTTCTAGATCCTTTGTTGTCATTTCAACAATGTCCATAGCATCTTCACCAGGAGTAGATTCCATCTCAAGAAATCATTTTCTTTTCTCATCCTTAAGAAGCAACTCCCCATCCATCCAGTTTGATTATGAGATTGCTGCAATTTAGTCATCTTCGGGATCCATTTCTAATTCTAGTTCTCTTGCTATTTCTACCACATCTGCAGTTACTTCCTCCACTGATGTCTTGAACCCCTCAAAGTCATCCATGAGGGTTGGAATAAACTTCTTCCAAACTCCTGTTAATGTTATTTTGACCTCTTCTCACGAATCATGAATGTTCTGTATGACCTCTAGAATGGTAAATCCTTTCCAGAAGGTTTTCAATTTACTTTGCTCTGGTTTGTCAGTGGAATCACCATCTATGGCAGCTATAGTCATATGAAATGTATTTTTTAAATAATAAGATTTGAAAGTTGAAATGACTCCTTGATCCATGGGCTGCAGAATACACACTGTGTTAGCAGGCAAGAAAACAGCATTCACCTCTGTAAATCTCTTGGATAAAGGTCTTGGATAACCAGACACATTGTCAATGCATGGCAATATTTTGAAAGAAATCTTTGTTTCTGAGCAGTAGGTCTCAAAACTTGGCTTAAAATATTCAGCAAACCATGCCGTAAACAGGTATGCTGTCATCCTGGCTTTGTTGTTCCATTTATAAAGCATAGTCAAAGTAGATTTAGCATAATTCTTAAGGGCCCTAGGATTTTTGAAATGGCAAGTGAGTATTGATTGGCTTTAACTTAAAGTCACTAGCTGGCTTAGCCCCTAACAAGAGAGTCAGCCTGTCTTTTAAAGCTTTGAAGCCAGGCATTGACTTATCTTCTCTGGTTATGAAAGTTCTAGATGGCATTTTCTTCCAATAGGAGGCTACTTTGTCTATATTAAAAATCTGTTGGTTAGTGTAGTCACTTTCACCAATGATCTCAGCTAGATCTTCTGGATAACTTGTTGCAACTTCTTCATGAGCATTTGCTGCTTCACCTTGCACCTTTATGTTACGGAGGGGGCTTCTTTCCTTAAACCTCATGGACCAACTTCAAGCCTCAAACTTTTCTTCTGCAGCTTCCTCAATTCGCTCAGCCTTCATAGAATTAAAGAAAGTTTGAATCTTGCTCTGGATTATACTTTGGTTTAAGGAAATATTGTGGCTGGTTTGACCTTTTATCCTGACCACTTGAACTCCTCGTCATTTGTCAAAGCCCAATATGGGGCTTATCTTCTCCAGAAAAACTCTGCCTAATATAAAGCCACACACATACACCCATTTCTAGATCCTAGGCAGAGTAACATGGCGCATGTGTCTATCTTGGCTCTTATCACACTTATTGGCTTTTCATTTTGTTAGCTTTTTAAAAAACTTTAATACATATTTCTATTCAAGCAAATAGGAAAAGAAGAAATTACAAAACCACTCCAAATTTGCCTAGTAGAAATTATCTTAATTATCCACATTATGTAAGGGGTTAGTAGAGTATGAATGTGGGCGAGATTCACATACTGGATCAAAGTATGCACTGACTGGATAACTTCTGAGGTCCTTCCAATAAAATATTCTGTAATTCTAAAATAAGTATCACATTTTAAACTACTTGATGTATTACAATCCAGTGGTTTGTAAAATATTTTCTTAAAAATAAAATTCTCATGGCTGGGCGCAGTAGCTCATGCCTGCAATCCTAGCACTCTGGGAAGCCAAGGTGGCAGGAGGATCATTTGAGGTCAGGAGTTCAAGACCAGCCTGAGCAAGAGTGAGACCCTGCCTTTACTTAAAATAGAAAAAATTAGCCGGGCATGGTGGCACATGCCTGTAGTCCCAGCTACTCGGGAGGCTGAGGCAGTAGGATTGCTTGAGCCCAGGAGTTTGAGGTTTCTGTGAGCTAGGGATGCCATGGCACTCTAGCCCTGAGAACAGAATGAGACTCTATCTCAAAAAAATAAATAAATAAAAATGAAAATTAAAAAAACAAAATAAAATTCTCACTTGGTGTGGTGGCTCATGCCTGTAGTACCAACCACTCTGGAGGCTGAGGTGGGAGGATCACTTGAGCCCAGAAGTTTGAGACAAGCCTGGGCAACATAGTGAGACCCCCATCTCTAAAAATATTTCTTTTAATTAAATGAAAAAATTTTTAAAAAACAAGTCTCAGCAAGCACCAGAGCCATTGTTTCAGCTGCCTTTGGCATTTTCTTACCAGTGCTTTGGAAGATCCTGGTCCTATATGTTGTATCTATGAAGATATTTGCTTTGAATATCTACCAAGCTATCCTGGAATGCTGCTGAGGATAAGCATGCTGAAGCATATGTGGAAGTAGCAAACAGACCGCGAAATCTCAGTGAGTTAATACACAGCCCAGTGCAGGTCAGCTGGCTCTGTGGGGCAGCTCTCCTCCCAGCCACGACTCCAGAACGCTTACATATTTAACACATGGTCTCCACAGTCACCACAAGAAGAGGAAATGAGAACACAGGGAATTGTGCAGGGAGGTTTATGAAAAGGCCCAGAGGGTATGTGTGTCACATGTGGTCACCAAGTGACCCTAATAATGTCACATGGTCCAGCCTAAGTACCACAGGGGCTTGGAAACATAGTCATCCTGAGGGCCCGGAAGGGGAATGAGATTGGGAAACATCTAGCCATCTGTTGTACATATTTTTAGTCTGTTTAATTGCCCCATACATGGTAGAATTATCAGAATCAGCTGTAATTCCCCATTTCATCAGGAGCATTTTGTGAAGTTCATGGGTCCACTTAGACTAAAATGACCCAATGCTCAACCTTAATCAAAATCAGTTATTTATTGGTTCCCTCCTTATTCCTGATAAAATTCTATAGTGCTTGGTAATAAGTACTAAAATAATTATAACACCTTAGTAAAGTAAGAAATTTTTTAAAAATTATAATTATAATTGTGTTGCATTAATAGCCATCTTCAATTAATTGTGTTAATGGCTAGCTTCAAATTATGTGTAAATAACAAAACAGAAAGCATCTTCTGCAAAAATGACACCTTAGACAATATATCTCTTTGGAAAGTGTCTCTGTTATACATTTCTTCTTAATGTAACTTTATAGCACCAATTATTTCAGGCCAATAGCTGGTCAGAGGTCATTGTTGCTTGTGTTAGCCATGCTGACTGATGAAGTACCATGAAGCAGTTTGCTTCTTCAGCAATAAAAATCTTGCAGATTCGGACTGTAATTTAATGTCAGATTTGCCTCTTAAGGCAACTGCCAAGGAGGTAACTTCAGTTTCTTTTACTACACTGAGGAAATGACTTGGGGCAAAAGACATTAATGGCTCTTCTATTCTCAGAAGAAAGTGGAGGACCACATGAATGCCACATGAGATCAACCAGTCATTTCCCGAGACGCTGGTTTAGAATCATAAATAATAAAATGAGAAATAACTGTATTTTTTTCATTTATTGGCTATGATAAGAAATCTACTAAGAGGTTATTTTTTACTGAAAGATGTGAAGGTTATAATTGTCCTGCATTCTAATCACTGAAAATTGAGTGTTTCATTTGTTGTATATTCATTCATTCTATTTTTCTGAGATATATATTCTGCACTTCCTAAACAAAATTTGAAGTTTTATATTAGTTCTTAAAATTTTACATTGATACACCTTTCAGAAGCTATTAATTCTGATACTTTAAACTACTATATAGAGTCAATAATATGTTTATATTCTATTTTTCATATGATCTCTTACTGATTTTATACAGTTTTAGTGATAATAGCAAACAATTATGTAATGCCTTATAAGTGTTATACCTATTCTTCTCGACAGCTCTGTGGATTATGAAATTATTCCTGTTTTACAGATGAGGAAACTGAGGAACAAAAAAAGTAGTTAAGTGATTTGTCCAAAGCCACAAAGTTACAATTGTTGAAACTGGCATCTAAAACTAAGCTGTCTGGCTCTAAAGTCTATGCTTCTAACCACTATACTATAGAGACCTTTTATATATTATGATACAGTATATCTTATTAACATTATTAAAAGAAACATAGTTTTCTTTGTTGCCAATCCTAGGTCTCAATCGTGCTTCCTAATCAGCTCAAATTGCTTTTGTGTCAAAACCTACCTACTCTCATCCCTCCTTGCAAACGCTCTAATTTTACAGCTCTTGTTTTCCCTGCACTTTAGTTGATTTTGGTGATTAAAGAGAACTGTTCATCTGCAACAAAAGCAAAAACATTTCTGCCGATAGCAAGAAGTGACAGCTGAAACAGCATTTAAAGTACATCTTGAATAAATGTTCAAAAGCGTAGCCTTAGGGCAATTTCCTGTTTTACTGGAAAATCTACTTTGCTAGTGTCTGATAAAATGGTATGAACAGTGGAAGCTTAATTCTCCCAGGCATGTTCTATGAACCATTTGACAGCTTATCTGATGAAATCCACTCTACTACCCGGTTCAGAGAGACCATGTGCCCCTCGCAGAGGAAGCCCCATGTGAATGGCTCTTGTAGCCTTCGGGCCAATGTTATTAGTTCCTAAATGAACTGATTAGTGTTTCGTTGACTTATTTCCCAGCAACTGTACATATGCTTGACATGCCAAAGGTTTGCCATCTTGCATAATCAATCCACTGTTGAAAATGACTTGTGTGTGTGGAAATATTATTAGAGCCATTTAAGACTTTGAGCCATCCAGGTGATTCAATAAATTTAGACAAAATTAAATCACTGCTTACAGGAGACTGGATGAAGTGTCAGTGTCAGTCCAGGATCACAAGTAAATGTTCCACTTTCTGCAAACCATGGCAGGAATAAGCCACTCTTCATAAATGGAAAGCCAAGTGGGGGACCCCAGTGCCTCAGACCTGCCATGAGGTGACAGGAAAGAGTATGATAAAAGAAAAATTTGTCCTATCTGAAATTCTCCCCATTGCACAAGTTAATGGTACAAATAAGATTAAAAACTCTTGAAATTCAAGTATAATCCCTAAGATTTCTTTCCCCAGATCCATAGATCTATGCCAGGTATACTCACTTATTCTGAGCTTCATTAACTGTCGAAGCTTATGGTTATACATCTAACCAGTAGCAGACACTTTGCACTCTTGGGAGTTACCACAAGTATTGTGCGTGTGTGTGTGTCTCAGATGCTGATCAGTACTGAATATTTATGACCTGATATAAATCTGATCCTTCCAAAATGATTTAAAATATATCCTCTGGGTTAAGGCAGCCCAGCACCAAACTGGACAACCAAACAGCATCATTTTGGGGTCCCCATAGAATTGTTCTTGGGGATTCTCACAGAATTATTTTCAAGGTCCCCATAGCTTTGGTGTTCACTCACTTGAGCTTTGGTGTGCTGTCATACTATAGGGGGAAAACATGAAAATTTTGACATATTTACCACATAGCTGCTGTAGAGAATATGGTTCCTCCTATCACACAGTGTCCTCTTTCTGAGAAAAGCCAAGGATACTTCTTTGGGGTCTCGACATTGTTCTGCGTTTGAATCATGGGTTAGTTTTGTCTTGCGAACACTGTGAAGGATGTAATTGTTCCTTCTCTTCTAGACAATGTAAAGCCAAAATTGCATCTCACCCCTAGAAAATGCAACACAGATTCTCAGGCGCTGTGTGTGCTAATCCCATTCCTGCCTCCATTTCCCATTTTAAATCTCATCTACTCTTGGGATGCTTTTCCTCTTCCACTTATTTGACCAGGAGTGGTATCTAGTTTCAGAGTGAGCATTTTTGAACTACATGAAATTTCCCTAGAGCATGTCAGGGTATCAATAAGTGAATTATTAAATGTCCTAAGGTAAAGCTTATCCATTGTTCACGTGCCAAGGTGATTCTTGTGACGGTAGACCAGGGTGAGACTGAGAATGAAAATGCAGATTTTGATGATTATGAAGATTTGATAAAGTCAGCAACACACAAAATTCCTCCATTTGCTGGCTCTGCAACACCAAGGAAATTACTTAACTTCCCTGAGTCTTCATTTCCATATTTTTTAAATAGAAAAATGTCTCATAAATTGTCTCATCTTATAAATATTAGATTAAATAATTGATCCATTTATTCCACCAGTAGAGTAGCTACTATGCTATGCGTAATAAACTGCTCTGCATGTTGCAGATAGAACAAAAAACAAAATAGAAAAGATCCCAGCTCTTCAGAAGCACACATTCTTGGCGGGGCATGGTGGCATGTGCTGTAGTCCCAGCTACTCGTGAGGCTGAGGCAGGAGGATCACTTAAGCACAGGAGTTTGAGGCTGCAGCAAGCTATAATGAGGTCACTGCACTCCAACCTGGGCAACAGAGTGAAACCCTGTCTCAAAAAAAAAAAAAAAATAAGTGTACATTCTCATGGAGAGAGACAGAAAATAAACAAGTACAAGTAAGCCAATAAAGAAGCAAGATAGTTTCAAATGGTAGTAAATGCTACGAATGCTGTGATGGAGATGTTGGTTATGTGAGTCTTGTTGGGAAGTTTGCATTGAGCTGAGACCTAAGCGATGGGTGGCATCATTTATATGAGGCAGAAGAAAGAGCATTTCAAAGGGTGATTCAGGCAAAGGCATCAGCAAATTGAAAGGCTGTGAGGTGGAAGTACACTTGTTGCCCCCAAAGAGCAGAAAGAAGGCCACTGGAGCTGAGCATGGTGAATGAGGACAGAAGTCCGGAGAAGGAGAGGAGATATATATGGCACTTGCTGTGTGCTTAGCACATAGTCAGTCTTCATGTATGGTAGAGGTCAATTACCGTGTTGCACTGTTTTTAAGGAAAGGCTGGAAACAGAGATTGCTTAAAGTTATGTTTGCCACTCTTGGGGAAAAAAAATTAAAACCCCACTTAGTTCTGCCACGAGCCAAACTATAGAGCAGAAAATACAGAAGTGCGGCAATGTTAACTCCCTGCAGAGGGAGGCAGGGTTTGTTCTCTGAGCGTGAGTGTAAAGCAGGAGCTTGGTAAAGGTAGCTAACGGTGTCATCAGTGCACCTCCAGAGTCCATGACAAAGTCCTGACATTCCAAGAGCCAGACTCGGGGGCAGAGAACCAAACTAGGACTGAGAGCTGAAGTGGGCGCTTCCTCCGTCACACTCGTTCAGCGGGAATTATTTCACCAATATGGAGTCAACGGAACTCCATTTCCCCTTCTGAAAAAGGGAATAAAAGAGAACAGTCTCCCCTTTTCAGGCATGTGATAATTACTAAGGAGACAAGACATATGCACAAGAAATAATGAAAAATGACTGCAGTGCAAGTAACACACTGCATGTGCCATGCTTACTAACCCCACACTAACTCTGTGCATCATAATCTTTTAGAAAGGCAATTGCTATTTATTACATTAATTAACACAATCATAAGGGAGCTTTTAGAAACTATGTAGTCTTTTTGATCATTTTTAACCATTTAAACCACAGCCACCATCCTAAAGAGCCTCAGATTCTCAAGTGGCCTTTGTTTGTTAAATGAAAAAAGTCTAGTGGCCAAATCTATGTAGCTGAACTGCCAGAAGCACCTAGAATTAGGTCAGATTATTTCTTTCTGCCATCTCTAGGATGGGCTTTCCCAAGCGTGGATATGCTCCATATTAGAAGACTTCTGATCTCAACTCAGAAAAACAAACACAAATTAAAGTGTCACTGCTCATGTGTGGTTATACTTCATGCTTATATCTCTTTGAGAATCTTAGGAACTTCATAATACACTCCCAACTCTGTTCCCTCAACAGTGTTTTAGGAGCCCCCAAAACATTTGTTGTTGATATTTAGTAGAATCTGATGTTCTGCAACTGAGTTCTTTCCACCAGCCATCATAGTTCACCATGTCATGGAAAAAGATGGCAGAATTCCCACAATTCCTGGAGTAGACACAAATGTGGAAGGAAGGATCTTATTTATTTTCCACTCTAGGGAAAATTTATAGATAAGATAACAAGTAGCAGAGATAGTACAAAAAACAAAGACCAACAGGCCTCTCTGCCAATGTGACTTCTTGATATCTATGGGAGTTTTTATGAGATAAGAACCATCTGGCATTTGTTGGAAAGTTGAGTTTGGGATTTTAGTCTTATTTTTGTTGTTGTTGTTATTGCTGTTCATTTTATGGAGAAAAATAACACTCAGAGTCATCCTTGAGATCTTTCTTTTAGCATTTGCCTCTAAAACCTTAGAACATTCACATACAGGGCATAAAACTGATTTATCATGCAGTTCTGAAAACAATGAAGCCTTTGTTGATTAGCACTCCATAGAGAGTTGGATGAGTTTTCTTTGGTTACTTAAAGCTATTGATACTACCTTAAAAAGAAGACCAAAACTAGACTTTAAAAACTTGGCGTGGTCCAGTGATTCAGCTAGGACAACAAATACATTTGGTTGGCTTTTTAATAAAATTTTGAGAAGCTAACACCAGCAGATTAATATTTGCAAAGACTGAAAATTCTTAAAAATTGAAAATATTTTCTTTAGTTATAATTTGTTGTGGGAACAACAAAAAAAGAGTTATTTCTTCCAAACACACAATATGCTTTGCAAAGATGAGTCTTTCTAATAGGACTTGATTGAAATCAAAACCCGGCATTTGCCACCAGGATTTCCCCCTGCAGCTCAACCTGATGTGAGCGCTAGGATTTAGTCACACTGACGGGCTTCCATGGTTTATATGACAAATACTTTCTTTTCAAAGCACAGATAAAAAACGGAAGACGGATAAACAAGCTTTTTCAGAGTTGACAAGTTTCTCCCATCCTGCTCTGCTCTTTAGCCAAGAACATCAATACCAGCTCTGAGTACATGTTTCTAGAACTTCATATTTCCTTCATTTAAAAACAACTCAAAGCAATTGCACACAAACTTACATCATTTGGCTTTTAAGCAGCCTTCTCACAGTAAGCTCAAAATCTCCCCCGCAGACTAAACCAAAAGTTTGCCGCACAAACTTGGGCAAGATTCAAAGTATAAATCACAGGTGGCTGTTGAGTTCATGTAAGCACTTGAAGGCTCCCCAAGAACACATGTACAGAAACTTGCCTCATTCCAGGAGCAGGAAAAAAGCCCCGCTCCAGTCAGTGTGTGGGTCCCGTTTCTTTCTGTACCACTCAGTCAGTCCTAGGAAAAGCTGGCTCCTTTCTCTTCATAGAGTAGCAGCTGAGAGGATAAACACAATTTAGGCAAAAATAGAGGTTGTAACCTTGTTTGAGGGATGCCTTGGAGCACATCTTGTCTTTAAGATTTATGTATCTCCATGAAACGATAGGCAAAAGCAGCAGCTCAACCCACAACTCTCTTAGAAGAGTAATTGCTTCCACAAGATCTCCAGGAATCAGCTTTATGAAATGCAATCATTTCTCAGCAGGCACAGAAGTCGTCTACTTCCTGAGCAATGGCTGTGGATGGCCAGTTACTGGAAGGCATCTCAGAGCTGGGCACGGAGGACTATGAGGGCTAAATCACACTCTGGTCAATCGGGCAAGGAGAGCAGGAGCTCAGCCACTCCAAAGGTTGTTGAGAACCCAAATTCCCCAGCTCAAAAGATACTATGTAGGTTGGCCGGGCGCAGTGGCTCACACCTGTAATCCTAGCACTCTGGGAGGCCGAGGGGGGAGGATCACTCGAGCTCAGGAGTTTGAGACCAGCCTGAACAAGAACGAGACCCCTTCTCTACTAAAAAATAGAAAGAAATTAGCTGGACAACTAAAAAAATATATAGAAAAAATTAGCCAGGCATAGTGGCGCATGCCTGTAGTCCCAGCTACCCAGGAGGCTGAGGCAGGAGGATCGCTTAAGCCCAGGAGTCTGAGGTTGTTGTGAGCTAGGCTGACGCCATGGCACTCAAGCCTGGACAACAGAGCAAGAGAGGGAGGCATTTGAAAGAGTTCACAAAGTTAAGATCCATAGAATTTTCCACAGAGTTTTTTTTTTATGATGTTTGCCCACTGTCTGCTAAATGAGAATAGGGATGGGTCCTCCTGGCCCTCAACCATGTGGAAGCTGAACAACCAGAAGTGAATCAAGATGTTACCTGGTAGGAAATTCTCTTTGAAAATTGAAAATGTCCTCCTTTCCCCCTAAAATAAACAAGTATTATTTTTAAAATCAGAAATAAAAGGAAGTAGAAATGAAGAAGAAGAAAGAAGAAAAGAGACACATATAGAAGGATCAAGAGAAAGAGAGAGAGAGAGAGAGAGAAAGAGAAATCGCTTCTCTTGCAAAAGAAAACAATCGAAAAGCTCCTTCCAGGGAAAGAGTTCTGAGCACAGTGACTATTAACTTTGCCCACACTTGGATGAAACAGAAGCTGACATTTAAAAATTGAACTATTTTTTATTTCTCCAGGATGAAAGAAATCCAAGCAGAAATAAGTCCCTCCCTTTGGCATGAGCTTTGGTGTTCAACGACATAGATGGAGTGTTTCCATGACTTTTTGATAACATCTTAGAGAAGTAAGCCAAGAGACTAAGCTGGGTACCAGTCTCTTTGCTTATGCCATTTCAGTAAATTCCAGAAGCAACTTTTCGAAATGACCATTAATATTCCTACTTTATAACAGCCCAAAATTCAAGAGTTTGATTTAGTGAAGATGGCACAGCTTGAAGAGCAAGAATTTGAACTCAGACCATGTAGCTCTGGAAACCACGTGGTCTCTTTATCCTACTCTGCCTGTGGTCCTGAGCACTTTTTCTCAAGAGCCCATCTCCACCATTCATTTATTTTATGAGCTCAAGTTTCACAAACCTAACCAAGACCTTGAAGTCCGGCAACCTCAGCTATTTTAATTTTAACATTAGTATATTGTTAAGCTTAAGAAGAATATTAGGGTTTGGGAAGAATATTAGGGTTTGTTTGTTTGTTTGTTTTCATTTTTGTTTATTTTGTCTTTGGCATTCATTGTATTTCTTAGCCAGCTGCTAAGTTGCTAAATAATATCAATTTGCTCAATTCAATGGAACTGCTATCTATTTTATTGAAACAGATTTTCCTTTTAAGGTGGAATAATAGCTGAAATAATTCCAGGTATGAACTAAGTAGACTTAAGAGAAAAAAATAATCTTAATATAGAAGAAGAAAAGTTACTCTTCATTTTCATCCTCTATAATCTTATGGACCTAGATATTTTTTGTGGTTTGTTTGAATAAGCAGAAAAACTTAATCTCACTGTCAGACTTTTGAAAGTCACTTTCACCTTAAGCAGGTGGAAAATAATATACAGATATAAAAGCAAGGCATAGTGTGAAAAGGCCGAGAGAGGGAATTGTGAGCCAAAAAATTATCTTTACAAGCTAGATTCATTTAAGCTTATTTTATCTCATCAGACAATATCACCTCTCCCTTTCTAGAGCAAGAATGAAGGCATGTCACTGCTTGATAAATCCAAATCAGACAATGAAGTTCGCTAAAGAAATATCACACATTACATGTTCTTGTTCAGTATCACGAAATTGGGAGCCATATTTTATGATATTCCACAATATTAGAGTGTTTTAAACAACAATGGCAACATTGTATGCCCTTTTTATGCCATTCATTATTCTAGAGGCAATTCCCAGGATTGAGAAACTGAGGCGAAAACATTCCTTAGTATCATGGGCCGCCCATCCAATTAGTGCCCATCACGGTCTTTGCCTATGTTTGCACAATTCACATTTCCTTTAAAAACATTTACATGGAGAAGATGGAGTCGATTAAGATAATTGAAGAAACCAACTCTAGCCCCATGAGCTGTGCATGTAGAAATAGCAAACAGATGAGTTAACTTGCAGTCAGTTGTATTTCGAGGGAAAGGATGGGTGGGTTTGAGGCAGACTTCCTAAGGAAGGGCTAACAAACTCAAACCAAAGATGAAATATCCCTCTGTAAGAAAACAAAAGGGGGGAATTGAGCAGTGTGGGTGACATGCGAGTAATAAAAAATGATGAATTTAGATGATGACAATGCTTCTGCTCAAAGACAAAGTGGAACAGACGAGAGAATGGAGAATGCAATTTTATATGAAAAGGAAAATGGAAAATTAACATCTAGTTCTTTTTGAAATATTTTCTCCCCTTCTTAGCTGAATAACAATTTCAATAAGTTATTGCATGGATTGTAAGTGCCTTAGAGACAGAAATATATGTCTTTACCACTTTTTGAAAAAATCTCTAATTCCAGGAACTCAATGAATGTTAGATAATAATTGAAAGAGAGAAGCGGAGAAGAAGGCAGAAATAAAAAGGTAAGAAAAACGTTAAGTATTATTATTATGGGCCTTATTTCTTTTTTTTTTTTATTTTAGATTCCAGATTTTAATTTTAATCTTTTTTCTTTTTTTTTTTTTCCAGTGTATATCAGGGACAAATTTTTATTTTTTTTAAGCAGGATCAGAATTTACTTTTATTATTATTTTTTATTTCAGCAGATTACGGGGGTATAAATGTTTAGGTTACATGTATTGCCTTTGCCCCACCCAAGTCAGAGATTCCAGTGTGTCCATCCCCCAGATGGTGTGCACCACACCCATTAGGTGTGTATATACCCATCCTCTCCTCCCCCTCCCACCTACCCAACACCGGATAAATTTTATATGTGCACTTAACTGTTGATCAGTTAAAACCAATTTGCTGATGAGTACATGTGGTGCTTATTTTTCCATTCTTGTGATACTTCACTTAGTAGAATGGGCTCCAGCTCTATCCAGGATAATACAAGAGGTGCTAGATTACCACTGTTTTTTGTCACTGAGTAGAAATCCATGGTATATATATCACATTTTATTAATCCACTCATGTATTGATGGGCACTTGAGTTGTTTCCACGTTTCTGCAGTTGTGAATTGTGCTACTTAAACATTCGAGTACAGATGTCTTTTTTATAGAATGTCTTTTTTTCCTTTGGGTAGATGCCCAGTAATGGGATTGTTGCATCCAATGATAACTCTACTTGTAGCTTTTGAGGTATCTTCATATTGCTTTTCACAGAGGTTGTACTAGTTTGCAGTCCCACCAGCAGTATATGAGTGTTCCTATCTCTCCACATTCATGTTAATATTTATTGTCTTAGGACTTTCTGATAAAGGTCATTCTCACTGGAGATAAGTGATATCTCATTGTGGTTTTAATTTGCATTTCCCTGATGATTAGAGATGTTGAGCATTTTTTCATATGTTTCTTGGAGGCTTTATTTCTGATCTTGCAACATGAAGTAAACAGGCAAAAATGGGATCCATGGAATTTGAGTGTTTTCTTCATTGAAGTATTTTACCTTAATTCCCACATCAAAACTACTCTCTATAATACCGAAAGCTGTCTAAATCAGAGCAGAGATTTTAAAGTACACATTTCAAGTGCAGCTTTGCAAATTGGCCCAGGGTCACACAATTCCTGCCCTACAGAATTCAGATTGTGATCAGAGCTTGCAGACACAAGGAAAGGTGGGTGGTGGGAGCTCCATTCTGCTGGGCTCTGTAAAACTTTCCAAGTTCCCTACCAACACCCCGGCTCCTTCTTTTCCAGGCCCTTCCTGTCCACCAAATCTCTGCAAAGTGGACAAAAGGAGCTGTGTCCATCACCTCTGGAAGCCTTTCACTTCTCCAGATACACTTGACACACTACTTAGAAAATGATCAGAAGGAACTTTTGACCCCTGCAAGAAAAAGAAAATCCCCTTTCATGGGGCCTGCAAATGAACACAACTGGAATCACTGTAGCTGCTTGTACTTAAAGAGGATTTGGCATTGTAACCTTAAAGAAGGTAGAATTAGTTTGGGTTCTGCTTAAACACAGATAAGTGCACTTTTGCCCAGTGTGTCTGGATGTTTTTGATGGTAATAATCACTCTGAGTGATTTGGTTAAGCTAGAATAATAATTCTATTCAATGAAGCATTACTCATGTCAGAAGAGACAGGGCTGATCAAAAGATTCTAAAAGTCAGAATCTGGTTCAGCAGAGGGTCTGGCAGATCCTGCAAGTCCGGGCATGGTTGAAGATAGATGGCCGGTTAATACATGAGGAAGAATGGAAGGTTGTAGATCCATGTAAGACACCTGAAATGCATTCTGTGAAAACAAGGGGATAAATGGACTGGGCTGACACACTCAAGCAGGGATTTCCAGCAGTAGGGGCTGGTTTAAGCAAATGCATTTATCTCCAGCCCCCCTCAAGCCCTGACATTTAGAATGAAGGATAAAAATGATACCAATTAATAAGAACAAAAAGAATTATAGATGAGACTGTAGGAAACAATATATGTCAATAATGGTTTAGAAGATGGAAATTAAAAAGTATTAGTTTCAACTGACTTATTGGAGCCCAGAAAATAGATTTCTACCTGCTGGAAGTCAACTCCCACCCCAGTTCCCCAGCCAGTCAGTCTGGGACACAGACTGGATGGGGCAGATAAAACAGGACTCAAGTCTTAATAAGAAATAGACTTCCGAAGCCACTTCTCAGCCCTTGCAGGCAGGTGAGCCTCCCCTCCAACACAGACACAAGACAGGGGGGTTATTCTTTGGTGAAGGTGGACCAGGAAGTCTCTGATGGGAGCAAGGATGAAGCACCTCCCTGAAAACAATGGAACTGAATTACATTTTACATTGAATGTTTTAATGTTCTGCTGTGTGAGTGAACAAAGGTTCCCAAGTCTGGGCTTGCATTCTGCGCCAGAGGAGGGAAGGAAGGAGAATGATTCATAGAGACTAGTAGGTTAAAATTATCATATGGGCAGAGGTCTCTGTCTTCCTAGAGATCTTACAATGGGGCAATTACACCCCATTTTTCTTTCTTTTTTTTTTTTAGTATATAAAAATTTATTCATCAAGTAGTATCACATTAGAAAAATAAAAGAATAATGATCTGTTATATCTATGGATAAAAAATAGTTTTGTTCTTAAGAAATAAAAGTCTACAGTATTTCTGCTCCTATTTCCTAGAAGAGTGCTATAGTTTGGATGTTTGTTCCCTTCAAATTTCATGTTGCAATTTGATCCGCAGTGTTGGAGGTAGGGCTGAATACACCAATGCCTGCCCTCAAGGGTGAGTGAGTTCTCTCCCTTAGTAGTTCCTGCCAGGAGAGACCTGGTTGTTAAAAAGAGCCTGGCAGCTCCCTTGCTTATCTCTCACCATGTGATCTCTGCACACACCGGCTCCCTTTGCCTTCTGCCATGAGTGGAAGCAACCTGAGGCCCTCACCCAATGCAGGTGCCAGTGAGATGCTTCTTGTACCATCCGAAGAACCAGGAACTAAATAAATCTCTTTTCTGCATAAATTACCAGCCTCAAGCATTCCTCTATAGCAACGCCCAACAGGCTAAAATAGATTATAAAGAATTAGTATCATTTTTTTTCTCAAATGTTTGGAAGAATTCACCAGTGAAATCATTTGGGCTTAATGCTTCCTTTGTTATAAAGTTATTAATCATTAATTCAATTTATCTTATAACTATAGGCTCGTTTAAATTATTTATTTTTCCTCATATGAGTTTTGGTAGTTTCTGTCTTTCACGAAATTTGTCCATTTTATGTTAGTTATCAAATCTGTGAACACAGAGTTCTTTTAATGTTCAGAGGAGCAGTAGATGTAGCTTCCCTTTATTTCTGATTTTTGTAATGTGTGCTTTCTCTCTTTTCATTGTGGTTAGTCTGCCTAGATGTTTACCAGTTATGTGGCTCTTTTGGTTTTATTAATTTTCTTTAGTGTTTCCCTCTATTAAATTACATTAATTTCTGCTCTGTTTTATTTATTTTATGTCTTTTCTTCCTTTAATTTTAGTCTATGTTTTTATATTTAAAGTGGGTGGTTTTTTTTGTAGGCAATATGTAATTGTGTCTTGTTTCTTTTACCCATTCCACTAATCTCTTCTAATTGATTTATTTAGACTACTGGTGTTTAAAGTAATATTGTTGGATTAATAGCTACCATACTTGTAATTATTTTCTATTCATTTCATTTTTCTATTTTTTATTTCCCTTTTTTTCTGCCTTTGAATTGAGCATTTTATATGATTCCATTTCCTTCCTATCTTATCACATCAACTACACTTCTTTAAAAACTATGTTAGTGGTAATTCTCAAGTTTATAGTATATAATACATTTACACTAAATTTGAGTCTGCTTTCAAAAAACACTATACCACTTCATAGGTAGTGCAGGTACCTTATGACAAAGTGTTTTCATTTTTTTTTCTATCCTTTATAATATTGCTATCATTAGTTTCACTTATCCATAGCTATACTTACATTCAGTATGTTGTTGCTATTATTATTTTAAACAATCACCTGTTAGATAAATTGAGAATAAAAATAAAATGTTATTTTACCTTCATTTATTCTTTTTCTAATGCTAATTCTTTCTTTATATAATTTCAAGTTTTCAACTAATATTATGTTCTGAACTTTAACATTTATTGCAAGGCAGTCTGCTGGTGGAAAATTCCCTTGGTTTTTGTTTGGAAAAATCCTTATTTCTCCTTTACTTTTTAAGAATAACCTTTCTGAGTACAGAATTCTAAAAGATCTCTACAAAGAGAATTATGAAACACTGTGGAAAGAAATTACAGATGACACAAATAAACAGAAAAACATATCATGCTCATGAATCACTAGAATCAGCATTGTTAAAATGTCCATACTATCCAAAGTGATGTACAAACTCAATGCAATCCCCATCAAAATATCAACATCATATTTCACAGATCTAGAAATAATAATCTATACTTTGTTTGGAACACAAAAAGAGCCTGAATAGCCAAAGTGATCTTAAGCAAAAGGAACAAATCTGGAGGCATGACATTACCAGACTTTAAACTACACTACAAACCTATAGTAACCAAAATAGCATTGTATTGGCACAGAAATAGAGACCAATGGAACAGAACAGAAAACTCAGATATGATATAAAACCATCCACATACAGCCAATTGATCTTTGACAAAGCAGACAACAGTATACACTGGAGAAAAGAACCCCTATTCAAAAAATGGTTCTGGGAAAATTGGACAGCCATATACAGAAGAATGAAACAAGATCCATATCTCTCACCACTCACAAAAATTAATTCAAGATGGATAAAAGACTTAAATGTAAGGTATGAAACCGTAAAAATTCTAGAAAAAAATGTGGAAAAAACTATGCTAGATATCCACCTAACCAAAGTATTTATGAAGACCCCAATGGCAACCATAGCAACAACAAAAATAAATAAATGGAACTTGACTAAATTAAAAAGTTTCTGCCCAGCCAAGGAAATAACAAGAGAGCAAACAGACAACCCACAGAATGGAAGAAAATATTTCCAAGCTATACATTCCTTAAAGGGTTAATAACCAGAATCTACAAAGAACTCAAGCAAATCAGCAAACAAATATCAAACAATCCCATCAAAAAGTGGGCAAAAGACATGAACAGAAGCTTTTCAAAAGAAGATAGACAAATGACCAATAAACATATGAAAAAATGTTTTGCATCACTAATCATTAGGGAAATGCAAATTAAAACCACAAGGAGACATCATCTTACCCCAGTTAGAATGACTTTTATTAAGAAGTCCAAAAACAATAGATTCTGTCATAGATGCAGAGAGAAAGGAATGCTTCTACACTCTTGTTGGGACTGCAAATTAGTACAACCTCTATGGAAAACAGTACGGAGATTCCTCAAAGAACTAAAAGTATACCTACCATTTGATGCAGAAATCCCACTGCTGGGTATTTACCCAAAGGAAAAAAAAAAGTCATTTTATCACAAAGACACCTGCACTCAAATGTTTATTGCAGCACAATTCATAATTGCAAAGATGTGGAATCAACCCAACTGTCCATCAATTCATGAGTTGATCAACAAAATATGGTATATGTATACCATGGAATACTACTCAGCCATGAATAAGGATGACTTAATGCCTTTTGTAACAATATGTATGGAACTGGAGACCATTATCCTAAATGAAGTATCTAAAGAATGGAAAAACAAACACCACGTGTACTTGCTATTAAATTCGAACTAACCAATGAGCATACATGTGCATAGAGGGAAGTAAAACTCAATAAAAATCAAGTAGGGGGAAGGAGAGGATGGATGAAAACCTACCTAATGGGTACAATGAATACTAACTGGGTGACAGGCACACTTATAACCATGACTCAAGCATTATAGAAGCTACTCGTGTAACCAAAAATATTTGTACCCCCATAATACTTTGAAATAAAAAAAAAAATTCTAACAGAAAAAGTAGACAACCTGTAAGAACAGATAGGTAGTGTACACAGAAATTGAAAATTCTAAGAAATAATTAAAAGGAAATGCTAGAAATTAAAAATACTGTAATACAAATGAGGAATGTCCTTCATGGGCTCATAGAATAGATATTATTGTGGGAAAAATTGGTGAGCTTGAAGATATGTCAATAGAAACTACCCAAACTGAAATGCTAAAGGAAAAATATATAGAAAAAGTAGAAGAATATACAGGAATCACGGGACAATTTCAAAAGGTATGGTGTACATATAATGGAAATAAAAGAAATAAAAGACAGAAAGAAGCAAAACTATGCTTGAAGTAATAATGACCAAGAGTTTTCCAAAATTAATGGCAGATATCAAATTACAGATTCATGAAGCTCAGAGACACAAAGCCGGATACATACAAAAAGATCTAGCGTATCATATTCAAAGTGCAGCAAGCCAAAGAATAATCTTGAAAGAATTCAAAGCAACGTAGTATCCTACCTATAGAAGAACAAGGATAAGAATTATATTGAACTTCCCTTCAGAAACCATGTAAGCAAGAAGAAATTGGAGTTTGTGTCAAAATAAGGAAACTCCAATTTAGAATTCTGGACACCCCATTTTTCTTAGTCCACAATAAAATAAAACAAGAAAAAAACCCAAAATCTAATAACCCAAACTTTCCAACATTCAATTTTTAAAACCACCATATTATGGAGAATTTCAAACATAAAAAGGTGGAGAGAATGGCTTAATGAACCCATTACCCGCACTCAACAATTATTAACCTCAGTGATTTATTAATTTATGGCCTATTGTGCCTCATGCTTACCCCTTCTTTCCCCGGCACTTCCTGCTTTCCCTTTTCGTTTTGGAGCAAACTCCATACATCACATCATTTCATCCACAGAGTTGAGTGTGTATCTCTAAAAAATAAGAAACATTTTAAAACTTCATAGATTTAGAACTAATATGTAGATACACACATTTATCAAATATTATTGGTTGAGCTTCCTATACTCATTTCTTTTTCCAAAAACCATCAAGGATATCAGGCTCCGATAATATGCTGTGGTATAGACGGTTCCTTATCGTGCTTTGCCTCCTCTGTATACTTCTCATGTCTCTCCTGAGAAACCCCATCCTGCTTCTATTCTAACTTCAAGACTGTCCATTTTCAACCCCCTCCCATTTAATAATTTAAATGAACTCCATAAAAAGATCTCTATGGCCCTTCCTAGCAGGAAGTAGCTACAGAAGAAAGAACTGTGCCCATTTTCCCAACTTCTGAGTTCATGTTAAACAGAAATTTAATTTTAAGAACAGAAAGGGGGGAATGTTAGGGTGGCCTTGAATCTCTTAATTTTCTGATAACAGCTAAAGATCAATCTTGAGCTCTCCCTACACTCTTTGCCGCTTCTCTCCCAAACTAGCAGGCAACCTTCTGGGAAAGACGACGACGCCTGATTCCCAATCTTTCTAATTTTTAATTTTTTCCTCTTTCCCATACCTTGCCCTTTCTTTTCTTACATGTATAAAAAAGGTGGAATGTTAGGTTTGAAGAATTCACTCTCTCCAAACTTCCATCAAAACCTCTTATAGAGCCCACTCCTCTCCCCTTCCTAGGGGTGTATTAGGCACATAGCTTTTGCCAGACCCCTAGGGAGATACAGGGATGAAATGCAAAAGAGGAACTTACTTTCCTTATCCTTCCTGATAAGGAAGACCCTCATTCCTCACCCGTTGTCCCCTAAGGAGATAAAGGAATGAATGCAAGAGGGGAACTTACTTTCCTTACCCCTCCCAGTTGTTTGAAAAGTACTCCTCCCAGAAAAACTCTCTATAAAACCCAAGGCTCTTCCCTTTTCTCTCGCGGACACCTTTGTTGGCCTCCACCCATCTGCACCCAGATGCTCAAAACAAATATGCATTTTGCTACCAAAAATTTAAAAAAAATAAGAAATAAATCTTACAGTCAGGACATGTTGTTTTTGGAAAGCCATTTAAAGACATCATCTAAATGCCCTTGGTTAACCAATGTAATATCTTAAGGTCAGGGTGCTGAAGTGACTCTGTAAAGGTGAAGTGCTAGTTGGAGGTGAAGTCTAGTCTAGTACCCAGGTCTATTGACCCCTGGAATCAATGCATTTCAAAGAAATGTATGTATTTATAGCTGTATGGATTGTAGACCTCAGTAGAATATGCTACTTGCTAAGGTGACTTTGTATTGTGTAAAATCAGCTCAGCTGGAACTATGCTTCCCAGAACACCCTTCCCCACATGGTTTGGGTTACGGTTGGCCACAAGAGGAAGTTTTGTGCAATTTAGAATGTGGAAGGAAAGCAGCAGCTGTGTGTACATTGGGAAGATCAGTTGAGAGTCAGGCACTGCTGCAGCTCACATCATGCACATTGTCGCAGATCTGCTGGGTCACCTTGCCGGTGTGGGACAGTATCCACACCTCAGTTCTTCCAACTCCTCCCAGGTCTCCTTAGCTTCTCAGTGGCAGCATGCTCCGGCTCTTTTTCAGTTACTCATGTCATCAAAGGAGGAAGCTTGAAAACAGTCAGAGATCACCATGAGTTCCAGTGAGAAAAAGACACAGGTTCTAGTTAATCCTCATGGGTGCAGTTTGTCCTTGACCTCCCACACCGCATGCCCTTCTTCCCTTTACGACTTCTTGCCCAGCTGACTTAGACCCAACACTGAGGGCAACAGATACTGGCCTAACCAGCTTCCCAGATTACAGAGAATCAAATACCTATAATACATTCTCTTTATCATTCAATGTGGTTCTGCTTCTCTGTTCGAACGCTTGCTGATACACCTGCATGACCAGTACAGAAATCAATTAAAAGTGTACGGTTTAGACACTTTCAAAAACTATTGACTACCATTTTGTATCTAAATAATTTCTTTTAAGATAGTGCAGTTCTGAAACTCAATAAGAGATGTCTCTAAAATGCACATGTAATCTCAATTTACACAATATTTTAAGCTTTTCATAGCCTGTTCATCTCCATTATTTAATTTGATAAACTTGTAGGAATATACAAGCATTTAGCAAAGGAAGTTTTGGGAAGCTTCTCATTAATAATTGTGGGCAAGCTTAATGGTATGCAAGTTAGAGGAATAATTTTTTTAGCACTTTATAATAGTGGGGCTATTAAACTGAGCTTCCTATTTGTCTAACAAGACATCATAGATTTTTGACTTCAAAGTCAATTTAGGGATTGTATGGAAGTTATATGTGAAACGTGCATCTGGTTGCTAAGGATCTGATGAAGATGAAATACTTCCTGGAAGGTGAATGACGATGGAAGCAGTATTGGAGAAAACTAGGCATTGCTTCATTTATTCATTCAATCTTTTGTCCAAAAATATTTACTAAGCGCATACTGTTATTCTCTAAACATAAAGTCTTGAACAAGGCAAATAAAATTCTGCCTCCATGGGCCTCATTCTTGCTGGGATGTGCACATGAAAAAAAGAAGGAATGGATGAGTGATCACATAAAATAGATAATATAAATAAACGTAACCATGGAGTCATAAATGCTCTGAAGACAATGAAACAGGGTAGTGGGGTAGAGAATGAGTGGGCTTTGGGGCAGTTATTCAGCTACTCTAGGTCAGGAAGACTTCTCTGAGGGGCTGACATTTGTACTAAGACATGGCTGATAAGATTAAGCTACCCGCACAAAGATCTTGGGGAAGAGGATTCCATGCAGAAGGACCAGCAACTGCAAAGGCCCTGAGGTAGGAATCAGTCCACCTTGGCACTCCAATGTGGCAAGAGCACAGGAAGGTTGAAGAGTGTGGAGAGGCAGGCATGGGCCAGATTGTGCAGGGCCTCAGGAGCCCTAATACTGGCTATGGCTATGAGGGAGTTTAATCAGGGAAGAAATACAATCTGACCTATGTGTTGAGGACTCAGTCTGGCTAGAGGGACAAGAGTGGAAGGATTAAGACCAGGCACAAAATTAGCCATCCTGAAGGCATCCCCCATGATGCAGTGAATTGTTACAAGAATTATAAAGCACTAGATCCCAGAGGATCCCAGAGGAGTTTGGGGAATGGTTAGTTTTCTCTTGGGGTTGTCCAAACAAAAGCAAGATAACACTCTGTAGGCATCTGAGCAAACAGCAGCTGCTGGGTCTGCCCCACCTGCTTGCAAGGCTGGGTAATAGTAGGGAATCAATGCTGTGTTTTGATGAACTAATTGGGCAGTGTAAGTGGGCATTCTCCTACATGGGGACTGGAGGCTCTAGTGCAAACCTGTGAGGTCTAGAGTGGCATTGCAGGGCCACAGGCTCCAGTGAGTATGGGAGTGACTGCTGGAGTGAATTATCAATCCCTGATCACCCTATGATGGAAGGGTTCAGACCTCTTACCAATTCCTCTCTCCTGACAAGGGTTGAGAAAACTGCCAGGAACTCATATGAAGAACTGGTCTCACAAGCAAGATGCTTAATCATTCGATAAGTATCTTAGTTGTGACTGATTTATCTCATAACAGACTTGTTTCTCTTACCCTATTTCTTTCAAATATTTGAAGCTTATATTTCATAGCTTAGAAAGACCATGGACAAAATCCTTATGTTTTTACTTGCAAGGCTTACTGGGGCTTCAAAAATGGGCTGTTGGAAAAAGGAAGGTGAGCCTGGCCTTGCAAAGGATGAGCCAAAGAGGCTGACCAAGCTGCAGCCAAAGCACAATGACAGAAAGTAGAATTTCAGTTATGATCCAGGCTTCTTTTACTGCCCAGGAGTCTGAGATGGTGGGTTTGTCTGAGGGCAAGTGTGGCTAGGATTCAGGCTGCTGTAACTGCTAAGGGGTCTGAGCTGTTTCAAATCCTCCCATGGTAGAATCGCGGTCCTGGAGCACTTTGACTGAGGAAGAGACGAAAACCATGCAGTTGGGGTAGAGTATGGGCAGATGTAAGAGCAGGAGGGGGTTAAAAAGAAGTCACCATCCTAGCCTTGTAGACTGTGATTGGGGCTTTATCCCCACAGGGGCAGTAGAGAACAATCTGGACCCCAGGCAGACCAAATTATAGAATCACTCCAGAAACCACCTGTTGATGGGGATGGGGCCAACTTAGGATTTTCTAAGAAGCCAAGCAAGACTAGCTGAGAGCTGGAATTCTGCAGTCCTTGAAGCTGAGTAAGGTACACCCGAGCTGGGAAGGTATGCTCAAGACTCACCTCTCAGGCAGGTAGATTAATACTGGCTTTTAGAGAAAATGTCTTTTTTTTAATTCATTATTGTGTATTTCCCTTTAGTTTTTCTGTGCTAACTCTTGTGCCTGCTCATTATGACCTATTTGGCACAGGGTAGGCTGATAAGAAGCAGGGTTTTAGGTATTGAAATATAAAGTCCCAACTAAAAAGTTGACTTACGATCATTGAGAAGACACATTGGGTTCTACCCATTTCTGTTAGGCTCTACTTAGCTTCTATGCAGAATGGTTATTAAATATCAATTTGTGTTTATGGTCAAAGCTTTTGTTTCAGAACTTAGATTGTTTTTTTGTTTCAGAACCATACTTCTACTGTATGGTTTAAATCAGCAGTTCACAAACTTTTTCTATAAAAGGCCACGTGGGAAATATTTTAGGCTTTGTGGGCCGTAGAGTCCCTGTCCAGCTTCTCAACTCAGTTGTAGACAACACATAAACAGATGAGCTTGGTAATGTTGCATTAAAACTTTATTTATAAAACCAAGTGATGGGCCAGTTTTGTTCCATGGGCTGCAATTTGCTGATTTCTTATTTCACAATTTGCTATTTACAATCAACAAAGAGATCGATCGATGTGTTTAATTACTCTGCATTCTTTTTTTTATTCACTTACAATGTTATTTTGTATTTTTTTCTAATTGTAAGTTTCACTTTCTGTTGTCTAAATTTTTTACTGATACATAATAGATGTCCATATATACAAAGATATATTTAATAGAAGGTTTTCCTGAATCACCTTCACACAACTCTCACTACATCTTTCACACCAAGAACCCCCAAAATGCTAGTGGATAGATAGAAACCACGAGGACCCTCAGAAAGGTTGTGTCAGGCACTGAGAGAAAATGTGCTCGGTGTCTGTCACAGTCAGCAGTATTGAATGCAAGTCCTTTTCAATACAATCCAACGGAGAAACTCGCTGTCATTGTTCTCAATGTTATCAATCCAGTTATGAGCCAAATGCAATCCAGACTCACATATCTCGGCAGGATTTCCCAGGTCATCTTTCTTAGAACAAAGCCCTTCTGGTTCCATATTGAAAAGGACAAGACTGTTGCGATTAGGCGGAGTGGCGCTGGTAACGTGATCTGAACCGGATTCCCAGGACCCTGGTGAGGCGACATGAGGGAATCCATGTGAACCTGCTTTGAGCTGTTCAGAAAAATGACTCAAAGTTTTGTTATTGATATTTTTAGCTGTCTTTGTGTTCCTAGTACTTGGCTGGATGCACTAGATTGGTACAGGAAGATCAAAGACTATCTTTTCCTTCAAAGAGCTCCCATTTGGGAGGAAATAAAAACCTCCTGGTAGCCAGAGACTTGTGTTTGTTTGCATTTCTTCTCCCTCTTCTCTTCTCCCACAGTGTCACAGAGGCACCGCATTGTTTAGACACAATTTTATAAAATCAGGTTTCTACTTGAAAAGGCTAAGAATGGATGAACTGAATCTTGACAATCACTCTTATTGGAGGCATAACTTTTAGATGCTGATATTCGTATGTCTGCCTAATTTTATTTTTACATATCAAAACCACTAAAAACACAAAATATAATAAAACATACATCTGTGTCTTTATCTTAAAAATTTAATAAATTTTAACATTTTGCCATATTGACTTCAGAATTTTATTTTTAAAGCTACGACATTATAGTGGCAACTACGATCTCAATTCCCCACCTCCTTTCCTTCCCACCCCCTGGAAAAATCAACATCCTGAATTGGAGATTTATCCTTCTTGTAAGCATTTTTAAGTTTTGTTATAATTGCATTCAATTTATATTAATATAATTCATAATTTTGTTTCAATACTAACATTTACATAAACGTTATCACTTTGAACATATCCTTAGCCACTTCCTTTCTACATTTAAAATTATGTTATCGGCCGGGCGCGGTGGCTCACGCCTGTAATCCTAGCACTCTGGGAGGCCGACACGGGTGGATCACTCAAGGTCAGGAGTTCGAAACCAGCCTGAGTAAGAGCAAGACCCTGTCTCTACTAAAAATAGAAAGAAATTAGTCAACCAACTAAAAATATATTTAAAAAATTAGCCGGGCATGTGGCACATGCCTGTAGTCCCAGCTACTTGGGAGGCTGAGGCAGAAAGATCGCCTGAGCCCAGAAGTGTGAGGTTGCTGTGAGCTAGGCTGACACCACTGCACTCTAACAGGGGCAACAGAGTGAGACTCTGTCTAAAAAAAAAAAAAAAAAAAAAAAAAATTATGTCATCAAGATTTTTCCATGTTGTTGCATGTGATTTAGCTCATTCAGCTTCACCACCACACAGTTTTCCACCATACATCACAGTTTCTTCGTCCACATTCCTACTGATGTTCATTTAGAGTTGTTCCTATTCCTCACTATTATAAAAATACCTCAGTAAATATTACTCTACCTACATCTTTTCATACATCATATGCATGCTTTGATTTTTAGATATTTATTTTTAACACTCTCTTCTTTTTAGGTATATTAATGACAAATGAAATAAAAGGGAAATTTGAAGGAGAAATGTTTACCTCACCCTTTACGCTCACGTTCACACATGTACCTATGATGAACAATCTTCTGTGCCTTCCCAAAGTTCTCAACTTTATTATGCTCTATGATAGCAGCAAAGCGACTCAGCTTTCATCTGCTAACTTTCTGAGCATTGTTATTCTCTCAGGGCTTGCTATTCCATAACCAAAGGGAGAATATCTGCATTCGCAGGAGAGAAACGATCCAAGTTCCAAAATGCAGCTCATTTCTGGCATGTAGCAGTAAGAGAGGTTTTGAAGTCATCTTCAAACTGTGGCTTAAAATAGTTGATTCTGGGATTTTTAAGTATGGAAACAAGCCATTCTGTGTTTCTAGGCTGAGGGATTCTGAATTGCTCTTCTCCAAACAGAGGACTGTTTCCTTGTCAAGCACTGAAATAATAGTCTTGCCACTGGGGTTGCTCAGACACTCGAGCCACAGCAACCCTAGTGGCACGGGTCACTTCTGGGAAAGAGGTGACAAGGAGCT
The DNA here is from genome assembly GCA_963574885.1 of Lepilemur ruficaudatus. NCBI lineage: Eukaryota > Metazoa > Chordata > Mammalia > Primates > Lepilemuridae > Lepilemur > Lepilemur ruficaudatus. The sequence goes on from CAUYRT010050131.1 coordinate 50,458, forward strand.
CAGGTCCAGCTGAGTGATTCTTGAAAGCCAGTCCCTTAGCAGCTGAGAGGGACATCAATGCTTGGGGTTGCCTTTTAAGATTAAGGGACCTGGGAGCTTGTGTAAGGAGAGAGGAGTGTGATGCTGAACAGTAATAACTTTTTTATGAGGGATTTGGAGTTTTTATAGTGAGATTTAAAAGGAAGAAGAAAGAAGGAGAGGGAGAAGAAGACGGGGGAGGAAGAGGAGGAGGAAAGGAGCATGTATTTTGACACCTAATGGGGCGGTATGCACTGTCTGGGGCATGGACACACTTGAAGTTCTGACTTGGGTGGGGCAAAGGCAATATATATAACTGAAACGTTTGTACCTCTGTAATGCACTGAAATAAAAAAAAATTAATAAATACATAAATAAATTTGTATGGAGGCATAAGAAAAAAAAAGGAGCATGTATTTTGGAACAAAACCTAAGCCAGGAGCGCATAGCTCTGGCAAACTTGTGTTTGGGTTTTTTCCACCGGGCAGTGTGCTCCCCCCGCTGTCTTCCAGAATATGAGGCTCCTTCTTTTCAAACTTCACTCAGTGTGCAGGTGAAGCCCATGGTCCAGAGTGTCAGTTCTCTCTGCCTTTCCAGCACCACTTTTCTGAGTCCACACTTCTGCCCACACTTCCGACACTCAAGCAGCCAGCGGGCCTACTACCGCTTCCTGGTGGTTCTGGTAATCAGGAAAAAAGATGCCAAGCTGAAGGCCTGTCACCTGTCCCTGCCAGAACCAAAGCATTCAGCTGTATTTGCAACCCACGCCTTTCCAGACCTCTTCAGACCCTCGATGTGTCGTCATCAGCTTAAATGTCCCACTTCCCAGTTTCTTGGCCTCATCTCACCCTATGTTGGACACTTCTCCTCTCCAAACACATCCAAGCACCCACCACCACCACCGTGCTGGCCTCTTGTTACCTATAAGACCGTGTCTACCAATAACCTAGCAAGTACCTTATCTGTCAACTCAAGGTCAACAACAGCATCAGCAGTTACTTATGATTTTATTCCTACAAAAAGTCTTGCTGTGTGTCTGCTAGGTGCCAGGCACCATGACAGGTTCTAGGACAAGGGCACAGTTCTGGTCTTGAAGTATGGGGTGGTCTATTGAGGGAAACAGGCAAATCAATGGGCATCTACAATGTTGAGGTGCTGTGAGACACACCAGCCACAGAGGAGGTCGCAGGTGACTCCTGAAGCAGGGAATGGAGACAAGGAAAAGGTTGTGAGAACAGCATTTTGAGCAAAGTAAGCAACTAATGCAGAGGACCAAAGGCAAGAGGAAGCAGGGCAAGTGTCAAAACTCTCTAATTGGCACATTAGAGAAAGATAAAATAAAGAAATTCACATAGGTAGCTGTATCTAACACACTTCAGGCCCTTTAAAAATGTAGAAACATGATCCAGTCAACCCAAAATAGAATTGTTTGAAACAAATACACACTTAGGGCCAGTGCTATAACCTGTGACAATAGGGACTTAAGTAAAACAAAGGGCAGGAAATTTGCTCCACATCTAACTAGATTGTGTGGACCCTCCTGCCCATTTCCTGTTGATTGAGTCATAGAATGGGGTCAATGCAGACCGTGATTTTAGGGTGAAACCGTGCTGGGTCCAGAACAGGGGTGAGAAGAACAGATTCAAAATAGTGTATTTCTTTCTAGAGTCATAATTAGACTTAAGCCTTATTTAAATAAGCCTAACAGTCTGAGAACATTTGATTAGACAGCTTGATTTTGTTGCGTTTGTGGGTGAGGAAAAGCCTCTCCCAAGCACCACAAAGTTTGAAGATAAGAGAACATGCTGACTCAGCTGCAGGGCGGGACTTCTCTTACACACTGGGTAAGAGACTCGTGTCTGTTTGCAAAAGAGGTACTACTGCAAGAGACACCAGTCCCTCCCCGTGTGTGGCAAGAGGAGCGGCGGCTGTTAATCTCAGTGTGGAAATGAAGAGACAGACTTTACAATGAATCCCAGTCAGCACAAATGTTTATGATTGCCATGTCCTCAGGGCCCATAGTCACTGGGCCCTACCTGGATCACCTAGGTGAGAATATAGGCTAGAGATGGACAGAGACGACAAAAAGGAAAAACAAGATGAAAGAAGCAAGGAATAACAAAATTCAACTAATCCTCTTGGATCAGACAAAAACAACAAATCATGGCTCCTGTAGTTTTGACAGGGCTGATTCTCAATTGCCAAGCATAAACCAATTTTTGCATACATTAATACAATGTAATTCACTTACCAGAATTCCTATTCACTAGAAAATTTGAGCACACTTAGGTGTCAAATATACTTAGAACAGATGCTGCCCTCTTGAGGACCGTAGTGGTATTGCTGATTGTCTTGTAATAATTTAAAATAAACTTTAAAAGATTACCCCGTTGTTTACTCATTTGCACCTATGATTTAGTCCATATCAATTTATTCGGAAACAATTATTTTCACATAAATATATTTCATTGTTTTTTTCCTATAAAGAAAAATATTTCCAGATTACTAATCAAGACAAAATTTGTCCATTTTTTTTCAAATCATGGATCATAAAATCCATTTGGTGAAATTCATTTCCTGAGTCAGGATTAGCTTTTTTAAAAAATGCTTATCAAATAGAACAGAAAATAATAAGTGGAAAATATTAGAAGGGATCACACAGATCTTCAGCAAGACCTGTGTGCACCAAGAAACGGCCACTGTGAAGTTTAAGTGCTCAAAGACTCTACCGATCAGATAATGAGAATGAATGAAGGTCTTAGCTAGGAAATGTCATGTGATGTTTTCTCTGCTAGTATCTCATTTGATTTGCTGTCATGTAATAGCTAATGCAACCATCAACATGAAGGGACAGTGTGGTAGCAGAATTCTAAGGCGGCCCCAGGAACATTGCCCCCTAGTGTACACACTTGGTAAATGCCTCCTCTTACGTGCAGGCTGAACCAACATCCCATGATTAGGCTACTAATCTGTTGACTTTTTGATTAATCAAAAGGGAGATTATCCAGGTGGCCATATCTAGACAAGACTGATCTTCAAAGAGCCTGAGTCTTTCCAGAAAGACAGTTTTGAAGAGTAAGAGGGCACTAGGAGAGGGCCACAGGACAAGCTACGTGGGTAGCATTTAGGAGCTAAGCTGGCCCCCAGACTGACCACAAGGGCCTCAGTCCTGCAGCTCAAGGAACTGAATTCTGCCAACATGAATGAACTTGGAAGAACACTCTGAACTTTTAAAAGAAAGGCAGCCCATCGGCCACCTCGATTTCAGCCTTGTGACCTTGAATTAAAAACCTTGGGTTTTTGACCTATAGAAACTGTGAGATCATAAATTTGTTGTTCCAAGCCATTAAGTTTGTGGTCATTTGTAATGCAGCAATAGAAAACTAATACAGTTAATGTTCCACAATTTAATTTTGTATTTTATAATTAATTGTGAAGCAAAATGCAGCATAACTTCATTCTCTGCAAAAATGTTGAGATGTCCCACTAGTTTGGATTATGAACTTTCCGCGTTACTGCAGGGTGCTTATCACAACATTTCCTAAGTTCTTGACAGTTGTTGCTTTTTCATAAGAAGTGTTCAATTACACTTTGAAGTGATAACCTAGTTGTGAGAAGGTAAAAGAACAATGACATGCAAAATACAAAGCCATGGTCAAGTTCAACGGTGGGATCTAAAAATGTAAATAGTGTATTACAGGAAAAAATGTTGACTCTTTCAGCAAGCTTGGAGACTTTACTGAGACTCATTCTAAAAAACAGTGTAAGATTTTATAATATTATCTAATATATTTTATTGATTATGCAATAAAAATGACAGACCTGGGTGTATAATTTTTAAACTATTTTTTAGACTGAAAGTTCACACACTTCAAAATGAATGCGGCAACTGGAAACAAAATGTTTATTAATAAGTCCCTTGAATATTACTAAAAAAAGAGAAATAATGAAGCTACTGGTAGTATTTCCTAGCCATTCTATGACTATTAGAAAGATTCGTATTAAAATGAGACTGATAGATTGATAAGTTTGAATATGTGGAAGAGAAGTGTTTTAGAGCCAAGCAGAATGTAAAAAAGAACATAGCTACAGGGTCAAAGAAATCTAAGACTTTTTTTTAATGACGTAGTTGTCAACTCCAGGAAAATACATAAAGTCAATATCGTTTTGATCAAAACTTCATTTATGTATGTGGGGAAAATAATGGGAGGATATGAGAGAGCTGTGGTAGACAGGAGTGTTGCTCACTGGATTTCCAGTGTCTTCTCTTTCCTGGACAGAGCCGTGTGTTTCCCTGCTTCCTTTGCAGTCCTGTGACTGCAGTGGGAACAGACAGTGACAGGAGATGGCACGTGTCTCTTTCAGTCTGAAGCACAACCAACCTGGTGCTCAGCGTTACACGTTCTCTCCCTGCCTTCAGGAACCCTGGTATTACAGGGCAGCAACACAAACTGAAGAGTCGACCACCCGGAGCAAACTCTCTTCTGCCCCTTTTTGGACACAGACGACAAGTGAGCGATAGTTGTTTTTAACCTGAGATTTGGGGATTTTGCAAGACTGTTTACACCAGGGTTTGGCAAACTATTTCTGTAAAGCGTCACATAAGTGAATATTTCAGGGATCTGCAGGCCACAGACATTCTCTGCCACATATGGTTCTTTTAAACACCTCTATGAAAATGTAAAAATCACTCTTAGCTTGTAAACTGTATTACAACACAGCAGTCCGTGGGTGGGATCGGGCCCATGGGCCCCAGTTTGCAAGCCTGACATAGGCAGCTGTGGAAGGCATGATTAGCAGGTTGACAGCTTTCCCCAGAGCTGGGGAAGGCAGCTTCAGCCTCCAACCCAGGAGGGCTCAGAAATGAACACCCCTGGAGAGCATCCCTCAAACGCTGACAGAAGGGAGGTGTCAAATACCTCAGCTCCGGAGTGGGGTAGCCTGAGGAGTGCATTCGTACTGTTTCTCAGAATTTCCTGGTAGGCTTAAGCTCCAGTTGTCCTCAGCAGTAACTGGCTTACGAGGTCCCCTTACTGCCTGCTTTCCCAGTCCTCCCTCAATCCCCCACCCACCTACGCTGTCTCCTGTATGTCCCCTCAGACTACTTACCTCTGTCTCAGGATCTGCTTTGGGGACCCAAACCAACATTAATACATCCATCCTGAGGAAGACAACTATTAGTGCAGGAAATGGAGTGCTTCCGTGGCTAAAAGGTGAAAGGTGTGTCACCGGCTTTGGAAAATTGTATCAGATGTAGAAAAATGGTGACTCGTGTTATGGTAAAGACATCTGGTAAAGCCGTTACCCACCATAACACGCCAGGCTGCGAGGGTGAGGGAGAGCGGACCACGGCCCTCACTCCCTCTAGTCCTTGGACATGACGTGCGCTAGAAGGAATCTGCCAGGCACAAACCGCCAAATTGGCGTAGCTCTGTTGAAACCAGACTTTGGTCAAGCCCTGTCTCTATCCCCTTCCTCGTGCCCCTCCTATCTCTTCCACTCTGTCTCTTCCAGTCTGTCCACTGTGCATGGGACAAATACAGTCACGTGGTGGATGTGGCGCTCCTGTGGGTGTGTCTCCCTGCGCTGCAGAGCACAGAAGGCTAAAGACCACATCTGTCAGACTTCCAGATGTGATCTAGGGCACACCGTTCTTGCAGTGAACGGTGACAGTTCAGCATCTGACGTTTCCGTTGGCAAGCACGGCCACGGAGGCATGGCCTTTATTCTGTGGCAGCATCAGCAGATGTCCCCATATCTGGTCAGGACCTTCATGGGTGGGACACGTGGGACACGGTGACGCAGCCACGATGCTGCTTCCTGATCCCCTGGACCACAGCTAGGGCAGTGTGGCAGCTGCAGGGTCCCCACTTCCCTGTCTCTGGCTGTGTTGGCAGATCCCTGGCAAGCCAGGCCTGTGAGGCTCCGTGGGGAGCTGTTCTGAGGCCCAGACTAACCTGGGCCACCAATCCTTCCAATGACCTCGTAGGCACTGAATTCCTCTATCAAACTCTATAAAAGCAGAGTAATTTGAGCGACCTGCACTGAGCCCTGGCTGACACGGTATTAGACACTGTTCTTGCCTCCCCATTCCTACTTTGCACGGACTCCAGGGCCCTCCCAAAATTAGCTCCTGCCCACCCCTTTAGCTTTGTCTCTTACAGCATTTCCTTTGTACCGACGATGCAGCTCAACTCAACAATTCCTGATTCACCGAGCCACTTAACTTCCGTTCTCTGCCTTACTCTCCCTCTACCAGGGTGCCCACCTGCCTAGTGCCTGCTTCCACCCTCGGCACTCTTAAACCCACTCTCATATAACACATTTTTTAATTTGCTCAAGTTACTCCTTTTGGGTTAAATGCCTGAGTTCTAATCCAGGTGATGGCACTTATTATCACTGTGACCTCGTTTAACCTTTCTGTACCCGAGTTTCCTCATCTTTAAAATGCAGACAATGATAGTACTTAACTCTGTAAGGCTGTGTATTATATAAGGCAAAAAAAAAAAAAAAAGATTTTTTACATAACTAAAAATTTCTAAAGAACCAAGTGGAGGCCGGGTGCGGTGGCTCACGCCTGTAATCCTAGCACTCTGGGAGGCCGAGGTGGGTGGATTGCTCAAGGTCAGGAGTTCGAAACCAGCCTGAGCAAAAGCGAGACCCCATCTCTACTAAAAATAGAAAGAAATTAATTGGACAACTAAAAATATATAGAAAAAATTAGCCGGGCATGGTGGCGCATGCCTGTAGTCCCAGCTACTCGGGAGGCTGAGGCAGAAGGATTGCTTGAGCCCAGGAGTTT
>CAUYRT010050134.1:0-11060 GCA_963574885.1 Lepilemur ruficaudatus
AAAGAAGCTCAGTACTGAAATCAGATAATCAATATTGAATTTTACATCTCCATTCTCCCAATGCCCAATTTACTTCAATGGAACAAATATGACATTTTTAAAATGTGCATCAACACTTCTAGCCCACGAGGCTGAAAACATTCTTTGTGCAGTGCAGTGCATAAGTCTCTAGTGACATGAAACAGTTAATGCTCTTAAAAAATGCTCAACACTCATGGGGAGGAATTTATGTGCTTGAAAATCGAGTTAGTAAGATTTTAGTTATATCATTTTATTGAGCTATGGCTTTTTAGGTTTAATAACTGCAAAAAGTAGAAAATAGGGGTCAGTATTTCGTGGTATCTCATTTAATGTTAAAAACTAAGTCTGGGGCTATTGTATCTCTGTAGGATTTCACGCTGCACCCTGAGGGAGGATGGAGTCCAACTTAGTTTCAGTGTAATCAGTTGAAAAATTCCACAGAAAATCTTCAACCTAGTAAAATGAAAGACTGAAAAATTTGCCCTCAAGTTAAAAAAAAAATGCATTTTTGAAAGATTCTCTAATTAGAAGCTATGTGAGTCCCAGTAATAGTGTAAGTAAAAATTAAACTCAGAAAACTTTTCTTTCTTTTCCTCCATTGGATCCCTAGTCTCTGTCCTTTCCCCTAGTTTGTATTTTAAAGTCTTTTTCCCAAGCAAAGATCCCACAAGCAAGAATTAATCTGTTGTTTTAACTTATATGATTAGATATTTTCAGTAAACAAGAATGTGTGGTCCGTCATTCATATCAACTTTATTGTTCAAATTATTTGTCCTGGACTTTTAAAGTACTTAATATACCTGGCAAAGACAAATTTATTTTTTCCCAATGTTATCGAGGAATACTTGACAAATAAAAAGGTATACACAGCAATGTTTTGATATGCATATACACTGTGAAATGAACACCACAATCAAGCTAATTAACATATCCATCACCTCATGTAGTGATGATTTTTTTTTTTTTTTTGGTGGTGAAACCAATTAAAATCAACTCTAAGAAAATTTCAAGTACACAGTACAGTATTTTTAACTATAGTCACCATACGATACATTAGATCTCCAGAACTTATTCATCCTGCATGATTGAACCTTTATCCCATTTGACTATCATCGTTCCATTTCCTCTATCCCTCAGCCCCTGGGCTAGAAGCAATGATAATTTTAACCTTGAATCATCCATTGTTATCAGTGACCAAGATGGTAAACATGAGACAGGCTTCTTCCTGACTATAGGTCCTTGACCTCCCTTACAGCATTTATTTCTTTAGAAAACTTGAGATTTTAAATTCTTTCTCTGTGACTTTGAGATGTAAATCTTCTACAACCCAGAAATGTCTTTCTCAAAAATCTAGGAGTCACCTTTTTGAAATGTAATCATCATTTAAGGAGATAGTGCCCCCACCTCCCAATCTCTGTGGAGGGTAGGAACCCAATGTCAAAAAGCAAGCAATAATTAGCAAACTACATGGTCTAATCACTTTCACCAACCTCCCCCATTGTTCTCCAGCACTTTTCCATTAGCTCACACCTGCGTGTATAAGTCTCTCCCACCTTTTGGTTCAGCAGTGTTGAGTTCAGTCACTTTCCTCTTTTGCAATACTCTTAAATAAAGCCATCTCCCAACATTTCTAACCAGTGTTCAGTGTAATTTTATTTTACATTAGTTGGTAAGCAGATGATTCTCGCTCTGTCACTGTCTCCTATCACATGTATAACATTTCCTTTGTTTCTTAGTCTATTTCAATACATTTGAAAAAACTGACCTTATATGAGTCATGATTTGTAGGTAGCATTTCTTGGAGCCAAAATAAATGAATGTATAAATAAACAAATAAAATGAAAAAAAATTAAAATGAAATGAGAAACAAGGTAAGTTTCCATTATGATTTTTCAAGGGAAACAGTATATAAATTAAAAAAGAAAATTCACTTACTTATGAGCATTAATTTAATATTCCCATAGCCTAACAGAGGAAAAAATTATTTGTTAGTGGGCCTGAAGGTGAATTTAATTTGACCTGCTCAGTGTACTAAAAATGAGGGTATTTCACATAAGTTTCTGTATTTCTAGCATCTCAAACAAATTGTATAGAATTCTAACTTAGGTATTTATTCAGGCATGACAGAAATCAACTAAAGAAGTAGAATAACAACTATCTCCTTTTAGAGACAACTTGAGGTTCTTTAAAAGATATATGTTAAATTTATTTTCATTCACTCTGCAAGCTTATTGGAACATGTAATATATTCATTTCTACCAAATAGTTAGGGTTGTAAATGGTTTCTAACAAAATATTTTGAGTTTCTTGTTTCTACAAAACTTGCACTTTACATTTCCTGGCTTTATAATTTGTCAAAAGAATTGTTAACCTTTTGAACCACCAAAATTTAATATAGGATTTTGTTTAACTAAATTGTTTTTCCATCTTTTAAGTTTTCCCTATATAACAAATTACTCTTACTGGCATAGTTTGGTATTATATTATACCATTTTATTAATATAAAGAACCTTGTGTTTTGTACATTTCTATTCCTCTTATTGTTTTAAAACATATTGCTTAAAATATATTGCTTTAAAATAAAAGTGAGTAAGGTAAATTCTGAGATTAATAACCATGTTAAATAGAAAACGAACAATTAATAGACAGATTAATTACAATTTTTGTATGTATATGTTTGTGAGTTTTGTTTTGTTGTAGTAAGACAGGACCTTAGCCAGCATATTTTCAACTAACATTTTTTTTCTTTCACAGAGCACTGGCTTCAAGTCAAGTTTCCTTTAGTCACTAGTTGAGTAATTTTAGACAAATCACTTAAGCCCACTCAGACCTCTTTTCTTATGCTGAGTTAAAGGGCTTGAAATACACACATTTTAAGCTCCCTCAAGCCCTAAAATACAAATTATATAATGTGAGTATGAAAGTTATAGCAAATGTTCATGTATTGGGTCAAGCAGAGGTTTTGAAATGAGACAGAAACTTAGTTTAATTACCACTGTGCTTTAATATTTCAGCATGTAATAGGATGTTTACTATAGTTTTTGTTTGTTTGTTTGTTTTACCATGGAGTTTTTGCTATAGATTTTTATCAGGTTTAAGAAATTTCCTCTATTCCATATTTCCGTGAGTGTTTACCATAAATAGACATGGTTTTATTAAATGATTTTTTCATTAATGGAGATAATTTATTCTGCTAATGTAACAAAATATATATTTCCTAATGTCAAATTATTTTTGCATATTTTAACTGATGAATACTATACAAACACATTTTAAAAACATGTTTTACTGACTTAAATTGGTTTAATATTCTATTTACAATTTTTATACTTATATGCCTTATTGAGATTGGAATACAATTTTTCTCCCTACTATTATTGTCTTTGGTATAAATGTTATACAAGGTTCATAAGGTAAGTTGCAGTTATGTATGTGTACATTTGTGTGTGTGTGTTTTCACAATAACTGAATCAATATTTGCAAGATGGAGATTATACATTCTTTGAAAGCTCAAATCATCTGTTTGGTTTGTTGATAGAATTTAAGTGATTTATTTGACTCATTTAATTTTTTCAATGATTTTAATTCTATTATAATTTTCATTTATTTTGGAATCAGTTTTCATGAGCTATGATATTGCCTTTAGAAAATTGTTGCAAATTGTGTGTTACTTCATATTTTTTATACCTATAGCATACATATGTACTGACTATTCTCATACATTTTAAAAAATTGCTTATATATGTCTTCTTTTACTTGCACTTTTGTCAATGCTTTGCACTATAAGTTATTTAATATTTCATAGATTTCCATCCTTGTGCATTGTTCAGCCTGTCTCTCTCTCACTTCTTGAAAGTAAGCTGCTTGCAGGAGATAGGTCTTCCTTACTACTCTACGCTATAAATTGTTCAGGGACTGCCCATGTATGTGTGTCTACACTGGTCATAGGGTTCCTCCCATTTGCAGGGAGAATAAGTAAAGATCACAGACCTCAAAAATCACAAGTGCTCTGAATCTTCCTCCTAGCATTTCTCAATGGATTATCAGCCATTTATTGGAAGAACAATGAACTAGGAAAATATAAATATGCATATTATTTTGGGATTATTAGACATTGGTTGTTAGTCTGAAAGAATAACCTCTTGAATCTGAAAGAATAACCTCTTGACTCACGTGTTATAATGGAGGCTAATTGATGTCAGTAATGAAATGGGTTTTTACCCAATACAACTACCTATGTTTCCCATGAGATTCCAATCCTATCCCATTATTTCGCTAGTTCCAGAGTTTCCCAAATCCCACTCCCAGCAAAGAAATAGAATATATCAGGGAGCATCACAGATTTTCTTATTACCATCAAGCTTTACAATGATTCAGAGGTAGTCACATTTCCTATAACTTTTCTGTTTAACTGTCAATTTTTCTGAGTGCAGAAGATGGAGGGATTTTGGAGAACAACAGTGGATTTTCTAAGCTTAATAGTGACTCCAATCGAAGCTATTGCTCCAGATGCTGTCTGCTTTTATTAGAGTAAATAAACAGCCCTTGGCACCTGATGTGCAACCAGTGATCTGGTGAATGTTTATTTTTCACTCTTATTAATCAAAAAAATACTATGAATTCTTTGAGGTTTATACATGGCAACTACAGCAGTACACCATCATTCACTGTGCTGTCTCAGGCTTGAACAATCTAGGGCTCTGTCCACAATGTATTCCAAAGAGAACTCAATTTTTCTCCTCATTAAAATGGCATCAAGATGAATTATTCCATTTATGATATCATATTGATAGAATTTAGAAGACTAAATGAATGTAGAAAACAGAAAATATCAGAGTCATGGAGGATAGAAATGAATCCCATGAAAATATAGGGCCTTGATATAGTTTCTTTGTGGAGAAGAGAGGGCCATGATTGCCTGGAACATGTTTGTTGAGATATTATTTTCATTTCATAGGGAAAGGAACTTTAAAAGGTACCCATATCTTGTTGGGCCTCTTTGGATTGTGGAAGAAACATACCATAAAATGAAGGATGCTGCATATTTTATTTGCAAGTGGTGCAAAATGCTATCTTTTAATTAGAACACAGAACAAGGCAGGGACAAAGCTCCCAGCTGATTCAGACTAGAATGTGAAAAACTCTAACATTCTTCCCTTAGAATCCAGCCCACAAAATTAATTGTTCTGTCTGTCAATGAACAGGGTATTATATGGAACTTTTGTTGGCACTTATCTCTTAATCATAGGGGCTGAACATAGAGTTTTGGAGAAAAGTCATGATTTCTTCTCCAAGAATTATTTCACTTTTGAAAAACTTCACTTGCTTTGCTACTGGGCCTCGAAAATGATTAAATACCAAATCACAGAACTCCAGGTGTCTTTGCACCAAACCTTCTCAGCATCATTTGGTTGTCACCGGATCCACTTAGATACAAATTTGGGCATGCTTAGCAATAATTCATGGTTCTTTGGAAATGGTCCATACAGAATAAATTACAAGTAAATCCTAAAACTAAGCAAAGTTGTCATAGAACTTCAAGCTTACCCCCATCTTCCACAGCACTGGGTGCTATTCCTTCCCCTGTTAATATTTGGGTCTCTAAGGGAAACTTCTGTGACCAATTTTCTAAAGTAAAAAATCTGTGAATCTGGTTTAGAGACTCCTTTGTCTCATAGAAAATATCAGCTTCAAGATGACAGTAACAGAATGTCTGTCCCATTGATGATCAGCCTTGAGTGATACATCTAGTTATTCACTTTGCTTAGAAAGAGATACGGTCTGAGCAAGAAATGGACACTGGCTAAAGATCTCATGTGGAATGCCAGAGATTCGGACTGAGGTTAGGTTACTGGTAATAAGGAATCTTGGGCTAGAGGAATGTCCATGTACCCAGAAAATAGATAATTATATGTGTCCCATGTAATCTTTATTTCAAGAGGAAGTACTTGATAATCAGCCAACTATTGTTACCTGACCTGGGGTGACCAGACTTTTCCTCAACTATATCAGAGACACAGTTTCTTCTCACCATGTGAGAAGTATAAATTCAAACTTCAACATTAAAAGAAATGGGACAATGGTCATCAGTGTCTCAAGGGAATGCTATTTCAGTTTACTTATTTTGAACATTGACCCATGACTTTGTCAAGCTTTGTTACTTTTCCCTTGGTAGATAGATGTGTCAGTCTTGTCTTGTCTTGGGTTTAAATATAGTTCCAGATTGTGGCAGAAGTTTTAATTCCAACTCCCTTACTAGCAACTCAGAGTTATTCTCTTTTCTCTTCCTTGCTTGGGTTTTGAGACCCAGTGATCACTTCCACATCACCTGCCCCTTCACCCAAACAAGAATCGCCTACCCTCTCATCAACTTGACAGTCTACCATTCTTGCTCTCCTTGACCTCTTTATTTTTGGAACCTGCTGATCTTCCTTTTTTGTTCCTGCAAGCATAGCTATGCATAAAAACTATGTTTTACTACATTTATTTAATATTTAGTTGGAATTCTTAGATGTTTTTACTGAATAGTTTCAGTTTTACCCTTTTCAGCCATGAGATGAGTCTTGTCTTTTGAATATAGCAAAACATTTTAATACTCCTTTGTATTTTATTTGAGTTACTGAGGTTTGCCTGTGGAATATGTATAGCTCCATGGTAAGGATGCACTATATCTAGAGTTAAGTTATAGTACATACCATCAGGGTGATTTTAATACAGAATTTAATATGATTTAATAATAGATATAAAATTGTAAATTTAAACACTGCAAGTCATAAAACAGTCCACTGTCAAATCGTACGACTCTATTCAAAGACAAAATAAAACATGATCAATCTAGCTATATATATTTTCTTAAAAGTAAAAGTGTAGATAGAGACACTTGTTTAGAATTTGAGAGGTATCAGTAAGTACATCTAATTGAGAATAACATTCTGGCATCTGATTATTACAAATTATTCTTTATAATTTCTTGTAATAGACTTGCAGCTTTATAAACTATATAATACCTGCTATATAAAACTTGTAATACTCAAGTGCATAAAATAGATATAAACACACACATATTAGAAAGATTAAATGAATGTCCCTTAGAGATTTTTTTCTTCAAATGATGTTTCCTGGAGCTGTCTTCAAAACAAGATTCTTAACACACATTTAACATGGTCAGGTGGTTTAAAGAAGCACTAACAGTAAAGGGCAAATAAAGTGACTTTTTCCTTCTAACTAAATATTAAGTTAGCTAAACTTCAACATCGCTTGTGTTGCAACATGCATTATAGAACACAGAGCTAATTGCGTTAGTGTTTCAGCCCTTCAAGCAGTACAGATGTTATGCAAATGGTTTAGTGCTCATTTTCAGAAAGTAAACAATTGTGGTAAATTTTGCAAGGGTATTTTCTTTTTTGCATTAGCACTAAACTTTCTAAAATTGTTGCTAGCTGCAATGTTAGTGCTTAAATAAATGGAAATTTTTGTGTGGCAAAAACCTGTCAGATGTGAAAGTATAATGGATTTTTTCTAATTGTAAAACTTCAATATATTAACAAACAACACGGAGTTAAACAGAACAATTAGTATTAAGTTGGCTCCATAATTTGATGAAACATACTGTTGCTACCCTCAGATAACAAGAATTTATAAGGTGTGTTTTCAATAAACATAAAATAAAAACAGGTTTATTTCTCCATGTGAAATTTGTACTTAGTAAACATTTAAAAACTTTCATAGTTATATACTTATTTTGTATTATAAACAAAAATAAATTAAGAAAAATACAATTAGACAGAATGAACAATATTTGATAGCACAACGCAGTGACAATAGTCAACAATAAGTTATGGTATACTTTAAAATAACTAAAAGACTGGAATCGGATGGTTCCTAACACAAAGAAATGATAAATGCTTGAGGTGATAGATATCCCAATTACTCTGATTTAATTAATATGCATTATATGCTTTTAGCAAAACATCACATGCACCCTATAAATGTACACCATTATAATTAAAAATAAAAAAGTTTTTAAAAAGAAAAATGCTACTAATAAATGTCTGTAAAGATGATTTTGAAATTTAGTAGCTAACTAATCTGTAATCATTTGGGAATATACTACTATTATCAATGTAACTTGGAAATTTGAATCTTAATAATTTATAAGGATTTCTACTATAGGAGAGCAGGAAGGAGATACTTTTTGATTTTGTGAATTTGTGAAAGTGTGTATTCATTTTCTATTGTGGAAATAACAAATTGCCACAAATTAAGAGGCTAAGAACCATAAACATTTATTATTTTACCATTCTATACATCAAAATTCCTAAAATCAAGGTGTAGGTAGGGCTGCATTTTGTCTGGAGGCTCTAGGGCAAAATACGTTGCCTTGTCTTTTCCAGCTTCTAAAGGCTGCCTTCTTTCTTTGGCTCTTGGCTTATTTTTCAGTCTTCAAAGCCATCAGGGTAGCATCTCAGATCTTTTCTCTGTCTCTCTCTTATCTTTGCTTCCTTTGAAACATCTCTTTTTCTGACTCTGGCTTGCTTTACTCATTCTCTTATAAAACTCTTTGTGGTTACACTGGGGCCATCCAGATAATCCAGGATAATCCCCCACCTCGGGAGCCTTCATTTAATCACTTGTGCATGTCTCTTTGCCATACGTAGAGACGTGCCCACTTGGAATCTCAGAATGTGACCTTATCTGGAATAAAGCTCTTTAAAGATTAGTTTAAAATCACAGGCTGAGATCATTAAGGATTAGGGTGGGCCATCAATCTAATAAGGAGTGTCCTTATAAGAGACAGAAAGGGTTTAGACACAGATGCACAGTAGAAGGAGATGGAAATAGATTCTCTCTCAGAGCCTCTAGAAGTAATCAACTCTGCCAACATTTGGATTTCATACTTCTGGCCCTCATAACTATGAGATAATAAATTTTTGTTGTTTAAAGACATAGAGTTTGTGGCGGTAGGTTATGGTAGATCTAGGAAACGAATATACCATTTAAAGTAACACATTGACAAGATCTTGGGATTCTAGGATGTTCACACCTTTGGAGGAAATTATTCTATTACAACAAATACAAATATGCTACTAAGGTGGAGAAATTAACGTCATATTTGGCATATTCCATTTTTCTATCTCATCAGCAAGATGGTTGAAACAATATCTTAACTTGTCTCTTTATGGGTGATAATGACATGAAATCCAAGCACAATTAAAAATGTTTCTTCATTGGATGGATAGCTTGACAAAGGGCTTATGATAAAAACAAAATTTTGGTGAAATTACTTAAAAAGACATGTATTCTGAAAACTTAACATACTGGCCCTATAATTTAGAAATATTTGCTACTCTCTTTGTATTGATCCTTAACTTCAAGTACAATAAAACTCACATGAAGTTGTTTATTAACTGTAATTCTCTGAACAAATCAAACCCCAGTACCATCTCTGTATTTTCCCTGTGAATTTGGATTGACTTAAGCTGAGATGGGTATCTTACTATCACACTGGAATTACTTAGCTTACCAATTAAAAGTCTCAGAGACATAAGTGTTTAATATTGTTAAACCTACATATACATTCTTTTTTTTAATGATGCTCATCTTTTTATCTTTATTCAGACATGTAGGTGGATACAGACCAACATCTCTATCTATTAGAACCAAGATTGATGTTTTTATTTTTAACCAAGACCTTTATTGATATTCTCATGGGACATAATTCTTTAACTCTCTTAAAGGACAGTTGATTCCAATCTCTTCCTGTCTAGTGAAATTATTTTTCTCCTCATATTTTCAATGATACAAAAACTTCTGGCTGATGGAGAGGAGGTAAAGACCAGAGAAACTGTGGTAAGTAAAATCAGAAGCATAATTTTAGCTGTTTTACTTACAGATTTGCCTTTAATAGGACTTTGAGGTAGACCAGTAGCATATCATTAAGAAATGATAACCATCTGAAACAATAGGCATAATGACGGCAGCTACAAGTCCTTTTCGTGGAATTTCTTCCCTTCTCTATGTTTCCATTGAGAACCCAAAGATGTTCTTGGGGAAGAGATGATATCTGTGCTTATTCGATATTGGTCCTGCATGGCTAAGATCACATACAAGTTATGGCTGTGAGAATGTTTGTGCTAGATGAAGGACGGAGACTTAGGCTAAGGCGGCCACCAGAGCACAGAGGAGAGAGAGTGCGGTGGGCCACTCTGCTGCTACTCGAAAAGTGGCACCTGCTCCTATTCCTTTTGCTCCCACCTCATTGGCCTGAGCAAGTAGTAAATATTTACCCAATTACCTGCTTTTCTCTTTTGTTTTCTGGTAAAAAATATTTGCATCTAAAGGTGTCCAACTTTAATTTGTCAGTGAGTTAAATCTTCCAGATAACCCTACAATGTTAGATTTCCTTGTTTACAGTTACACTTTGCCAATGGTGTTAAGGTAATTATAAATTCCTATAAATCTCTGCATTGATCTTTTCTACACTAAGCAATGATATTAATTTAATTTATTAGCAAATAAAATAGAATCAATTAGATCTACTATCAGTAGCAAAACTAGTTGTTTTTTAACAACTTTATTGAAGTATAATTTGCATGCCATGCAATTAATCTATTTTAAGTGTACAATTAAATGATTATTAGTAAATTTACCAAGTTGTACAGCTATTCACACAAATCAGTTTTAGAACATTTTCCTCCCCCTATTGAGATTCCTAATTCCCATCCCCAACTACATTTCAAGCATGCCCCTCCCCTCCAAAATGCTCACCGCATCCCTCAGACGTGAGTCTACCCCCCCAATCCCTGAATCCCTGGTGAACATCACCACCATTTGAGCACCATAGTGTTAATCAGTCATTATCAATTTGATGGCAAGTACATGTGGAGCCCATTCTTCCAATCTTGTGTCACCTCACTTCGAATAATGGGCTCAAGCTCAATCCAAGATAATATAAGCGGTGCTAGCTCACTGTCGTTTCTTAAAATTGAGTAATATTCCATTGTAAACATATACCAAATTTCAATAATCCACTCATGAAT
>CAUYRT010050135.1:0-10691 GCA_963574885.1 Lepilemur ruficaudatus
AAAAAAAAAAAATGTCCAGAGAACAATGAGAATTGTAGAGAGACTTGAAACCATGTGATGAGTGAACTGTAAATAACTGTGTTGAAAACAAAAATACTTGGGCAAAATAACATGGTTGCTTCCAAACATTTGAAGAAATAACCTGAAAAAGAGGGACTACAGTTTTTCTGTCTTCCCAACGGATAGAATTAGAACAGGTCTTTTTCTATTTAGGAAATGCTTTGCTGCTCTATGAAACAACTTCGTAACAGTTCAAGCCATTCAATAAAAGAATAGGTTGTCTGGTATTGGTAGTGAAATTTAAATTACTGAAGATGTTAAAGGAAGCCTGGTCAATAATAACGGGGGACACTGTCAAGGGATTCCAATACTGGATGAGGACTCTTACAAGATGATTGCATTAGGATCATGGCAGCTTATTGCACTAAGACTCCCTACAGGACTAAGACTATTTGATTAAATAGAGGAGAAGCCCTTCAGTAGCTAAGTTTTGCTCAATTTAATCAAACAGAGGAGTAAGCTAGAAGCAGGTTTGACACTGCATCTACTGAAGGTACAGGTCAGTACCTGAAGGTACAGGTCTGAAGGTACAGGTCTCCTGATGAAAGCCTCTTACAATACACAGGGCTGCCTCTGAGAAACCAGCAAGGCCTGTTAGTTCTTTTCTCTGAATTCCTGTTTAGCCTGTAGCTCCACCCATGAAACCATTTTCTGAGCATCTTGCAGAGCCTGTTTAGGCTATTGCTAAACAAGAAACAAGGACAGTATAATGAAGTAACAAACAGAGGAGGTTCATTACAATTTTTCCTTACTCAGAAATAGTTTCTCATACAGAAAATTACTTACAAATTCCTCAGAATCATCTTGATGGGTTCCAGAAGAAAAGACAGTGTGTTATTTTAAATTTTGATTTTGAGGTTTTGAGGCTGCTTAGCTCATAGAGTCTGCCTGGAAGTCCCAAGAGTCAACTTTTGGTGGTATAGCGCAAATTTTTTTAACAATTATATTCATTTTATTCTTTCCCATTATAGAAAGCATCTATTGGTGTGTATCTATGCTGGTCTACACGTCTCAGAAGTTATTATTTTGTGCCCAGTTACCTTGGGCCCAGAGCACAGTAAAGAGGAATGAGTTGAACTATAACATTAGCACAGTAAGACAGGATCTGACGGAAATCCTAATATTGTAGCTATAACCTACAATAACAAAAAGCTCTTTAGGGTACTCCATAATTTTTAAGAAAGTAAAAGAGTATTGAAATCAAAATTTTGAGACTTGCTTCTTTATGATATACTTTTAAACAGTTGCATACTATTCTACTATATGGATACATGACAATTTATTGAACCAATATTCTATAACTGGATATTTAGTTTGCTTTTATTTTTTATTATACACCACAATGAAAATTATTTCTTTGTACAAATATCACAGCACAAACTTCTGATAATTTCTTAAGATAAATGTACAGAAGTAGAATTGCAGAAGCCAAAGGTATATACACATGTAAGTTTATATACATTGACATGCAAGTGTAGGCAAATGGATATTTTTCTAGCACCTTTATCAGCACTCTTTTGGAACCTCTATAATTTAACATTATTGACAACTCAGTGTCCTTCTCTCCTTCACTCTGCTTCTACCACTTTCATCTCTTTGCTTCTCTAATGTTCCCTTTTCATCTGTTCTGTCAACACCTGACACTTAAGGAATCTGGAAGTTGTTGTACTTGACCTTCACTACCAATATTATGCTGATCCACTCCACATCACCAAGATAACTTATAAATGCAGATCTCTTATCTGAAACTCAGTCAAACTCCATACCTTACTCTTCAACTTTCTACTGTACTTCTCCAACAAAAATCCCACTCAAAATTCTCCTGCTATTTGCATGGTCAGCTTATTCTCATTCTTCAGGATTCGGAGCTTAAATATTCCCTCCTAATACGTGACAGTCATGGAGACAGAGACACATGGAGACTTTTCCTACATTTCTGCCACTATTTTCTTTATTACAAATTGTAATGATTTGTCTCTTTACATTATCGTGTACCTTCCTACCAGACTATAAGCTCCTTGAAAGCAAGGTTAAAGCCTGTCTGTACAAGATTGAATCCTTGACACCTGGAACAGCGCTCGGCAGGAACTGTTAGGTACTTGTTGAATGATGAATGGCAGGTGAATAAATGAGAGCTCTTGTACAGAAAGCAATCTCTACATAATCTCTTCCTCCACAGTAATTGAAAGCTGGTTTCTGGCATATATCTTAAATGCTTCAAATCATATCCTTTTGTCTATTCCCTTTATGAAAATGTCTCCTTGAACTAACAAATTCTCACTGTAGAAAACTCAGAAATCATTAAGGTATAAGGAAAATAAAAATCACTTCAAGAAAAATTTATCACTCTATTAGCTGCTTTCACAGCACTCTGTCCCCACTGTTATTATAAGAATTATCATTTTACATAAATCAATTGTAAATGATCTGTTTTCTCAACTAGATTCTAACCTTCCTAAAGACAGGAAGCTTCTTTTCTGGTATCTACAGACACTGCCTGCTCAAATTTGTTGAATGAGTATCACCAATGAAAATGTCACCCCACTTTTCAGAATAAGTCATTGCCATGCAACGTACAACAATTGA
The DNA here is from genome assembly GCA_963574885.1 of Lepilemur ruficaudatus. Taxonomy (NCBI): domain Eukaryota; kingdom Metazoa; phylum Chordata; class Mammalia; order Primates; family Lepilemuridae; genus Lepilemur; species Lepilemur ruficaudatus. Next base: position 2,647 of record CAUYRT010050135.1, read on the forward strand.
AAAAAGGAAATAATTGTAAGTGGGTGAACTGTGCCCTTCCACCTCCTAAAATATGTTGAGCTTCTAACTCACAGTACCTCAGAAGGTAATGTTATTTGGAAATAGGGTCACTGGGTCACTGCAAATGTAATTGGTTAAGCTTAAATGAGTTCATACCAGAGAAGTGTGAGCTTCTAATCCAACATGTTGTCCTTATGAGATGGCCATATGAAGACAACACAGGAGAATGCCATGTGGCCACAAAGGCAGAGATTGGAGTTACACAGCTGTAAGCCAAGGAACACCAAAAGATTGCCAGAAAACCAGTGGAAATTAAGAGGCAAGGAGGGATTCACTACAGGTTTCACAGAGAACACAGCCCTGCTGACAACTTCTAACCATCGGAACTGTGACAATAAAATTCAGTTTTTTTAAGCTACCCAGTTTATGGTGCTCTGTTAGTGCAGCCTTAGCAAACTAATACAATAAGTTAGTATTATTAAACACTCTTTCTTACAGATTAGGGCCAGGTCAGGGTTTCTCTCATTTTATCAGTTTGCAGGCCTCAGAACCAGGGAAGAAATCAGTCAGATTCTTTCTCTTTCTTCCTTTTTCCTTTCTGTGGCAGGCTGAGCTCTAGAAACACAGGTGTTATTGATTGGGAGCTGCATAGTATTAGGGGAAGCTTCCATGTGTGAGTTAGACAACACTTTCTTTCAATCTCATCAAGACAGTGCTTTCCTGAGACTGAGAGAAGGAAACTGGTCAATAGTTTTTACATGCTCATTTATTTCCTAGTTTACATATTTAAAAATACAGTGTGCAATGAATATTCACATGTTATCCACACTGCTTCCGACTTTCTGTATGTATAAACTGGCATTTCTTGGTCATGGTGGAGGCTGGATGATTTGGAAGGCTCTGGTGAAACATCCTACAGTGGAACCAACCTGGAGAATTTCCAGACTCTCTACTCCAGAAAAATGGATATTATGAACTTTTGCTACTTAGGAGGAAGAAGGGCAAATGTATAATTGATAAAAAAGAAAGCTATTCATAGCTTCTTTAAGGTTAAATCCAGTTAGCTCTTGTGTGGGGCATTCCTAGGTAAATCCTTAAAAAGAAGGACAAATGTCTCCCTAGATACCTTAGGAAGGGTTAGTATGAGCTAGCATGGTCCCTGAACAAAAGAATTTTAATCAAGGGAATCTAGAAATAAATGTATCCTTCCTTAATAGGATGCAGATGTCATTAAAGATGATGAAACCTTTGGCATAATTTCCTTAATAACTGAACACATAAATGTTATCAATATTCCCACTTCCCATAAGAAGGAAAAATATCACATGGTTGGTAAGTAGAGAACTTGAGCTCTCCCCTTCCACATGCTTAATTCCACAGAACACTTAATTTGTGACTTCCTTTTTAGATTTCTGAACTACTAATGCTGATTTTGTATCTTTACAGACATGCTCCAAACTAAGCAGGATTTAATTTAAAATTCACGGACAGGATATCACAACATTTGTAACTTTAAAGAGACAAGACAAAAACTGTTAGACTTCTGGAGAAATTATTTTAAATTTGCAAACACTTTCAAAATCAAGAGCTAATGTTTTCTTGATTTTATGTTGATGCTGTATAGTTAAGAGATACTATTTCCAAGGCACCACAATTAATTAACCTTGAAGTACTTGACACCATTTAAAGGTACAAATAAACATAAGGTAACATCAAATTTTCCTCTTTGCTTTCCATGCATTCAAGATAGAAGATATTTTGTAAAATCTATTTTCTTTTTATTTATTTATTTTGAGACAGAATCTCTCTCTGTTGCCCAGGCTAGAGTGAGTGCCATGGCATCAGCCTAGCTCACAGCAACCTCAAACTCCTGGGCTCAAGTGATCCTTCTGCCTCAGCCTCCCAAGTAGCTGGGACTACAGGAATGTGCCACCATGCCGGGCTAATTTTTTTAATATATTTTTAGTTGGCCAATTAATTTCTTTCTATTTTTAGTATAGACAGGGTCTCCTTTGCTCAGGCTGGTCTCGAACTCCTGATCTTGAGTGATCCACCCGCCTCAGCCTCCCAGAGTGCTAGGATTACAGGCGTTGAGCCACTGCACCCGGCCCTAAAATCTATTTCTAATGCTAGACCGAAATAACATTTTCAAATCTATTGAAAGGCTAGATAAAAATGCATAAATTAATTCTTGGAATTCACAAAATAAAACTAAATGGCATGGCAAGAATAAAATTTTTTTTAAACTTGCATGCAGAGATATAAAGCCCTGTAATTTTGTCCTTTTTATTCACGAGCAGTGTTTACTGATTGCATAGGATGTCAATATGGGTGCAATCTACCAGTCTAGACTATAGAATTAAAAATATTGGCTGACTTATAAAACAATAAAATCTTTATTTGCAAAACATATGCAAAACAAATGACCTGGAAGTAAGAAAGAAAAACACAATCCCACATGATGTGTAACCTTTGTTCCCAATGTAATGATTTACATTTGTAATCACAAGATATCACATCATACATTTTAGGTCATAATCCAGGTACAAAGCTAGCACTCTTTAGTAATTTACTTCTTTCATTTACAGTTTTAAAATATTTACTTCTCATCTAACTTGTTTATAATTTAAGGTCAACTGAATTTGATATCTTTAAAATGTGATCTTCAAGGGTTTACTGGGAGACTAAGGGACTCGGGAACAGGGAAGCTCGGGTATCACCATAGGAGAGACATGAAAATGGCGCATGAACTATGTTGTCAGTGCAACTAGCTAAGTGCCTGACATAGAATGGAGGCTCAAGGAGTATTTGTTGAATAAATAAGAATATTCTGCTGAAAACATACATATACACACACACCCCCCATTTCCTAGTACTGGTTACAATGCAGTGTTTGAATCAGATGACAGAACCCCAGAACAGCCACGTTTTGATTCAGAATAGTACCTAATGATACCTGAGTGTTGCTGACTGGAAAACCCAGAATTGCCTCTACGTCACTGAGATCATCAAAGTCCTTCACAGTTTTCAAGGACATCTACATAAAAATGTATTTTTTTAAAAGGGTCACAACAACTGCCAGGATATTATTTCTTACAGCAGGAATTCTGGAAAAATATCCAGTCTTCTATATAAAGGAAGCTTCTTGCTGATGAGATCTAGCAATGGGGACATTGACTTCACCTCAAGGTAACTAGTGTCACTTTTTTGCATCTCTAAACCTTAGACAAAGGGGAATTTATCTACTAGCTATAAATTTTTAAGAGAGCAATTAATGAAGAAAATATGCAAAACACCTGAGCAGTACTCCTTAAAACTGTCAAAGACATAAAAAACAAGAAATTCTGACATACTGTCACAGCTAAGAGGAGCTTAAGGAGACACGACAACTAAATGTAATATAATATCTTGGATGTGATCTGGAACAGAAAAAAGACATTAGGTAAAAGCTAAGGAAATTTGAATAACATGAGCTTTATTAATAAACATAGGCTAATATTGGTACATTAACTATTACAAATGTATTGTACTAATGCAAGATGTTAGTAACAGGAAACTGGGTGTAGGGTATAAGGGAAAAACTCTGTCGCTATCACAATCTTTCTGTAAACCTAAAACTTTTAATAAATAAAATTGATTTTAAAAATTGTTCAAATGTTTAATATATATGTATACATAACACTTAGCAAACCATGTATCTGAAATCTTATATAAAGTTTTATGATTCACATCACACTCACGGGCCCAGGCACACACACACAAACACACACTCACCCCATACAATGGGGCTGCACAGATACTTGGGTTAAAGAAAATCTACTTGTTTCCTAGAGTATGAGATAAGTTGCTTTTTTTAAACCCCAAGACTTTTTAGCTAGCAAGTGACCAGCTTATAATTTCTCTTCAACACATAGCTCGTTAAGACCAGAATAGCTGTTTGTTTTGTAATCACAGGAACAGCTGCCACAAGGGCTCCCTCTGTCTATTTGTACCTTACGAAGCTAATTTTCCCCAGCTAGCCATACCAAAAAATGCCTGGGTCTGGGAAGAAACTTAATAAGACTATTGCTGTAGGCATATCAATGGAAGTCAAGGTCATCACAAGTCTTCCTCAATGATTCAATTTAGGAAATTTATTTTTCATTTTATTAGGTTCTTTGCTTGAAACAAAAAAAGAGATTTTATTTTATGGGTGTTCAATTCATATATTTTGGACTTAATTGAAGAGAAAAACATGTGTTTTCCCCAAACTAGGCCAATATCATTTTACAATATCCTTTATCTTAAAAGGCTGTTGTAAGTTTTGTTTTTCATATATATTTAAGGATTAAAAATACAATAAGAAAACAAGACCTCTCATTATTAGCACATACACTATAGAGTAGCAGATGTTACAATGCACCCTGAGGACAAAAGAAGCTGCCAAAATTGAACACATCAGTTTTAACAACCCTGGAACTCATTTTTGCCAAATGTTTTAAGTACAGGAAATGACTTGAGCCACTCTGTATTTTCTTTTTTATTTAAAGCATGACTAAAGGTTGAGTCTTTCAGAAGATCTGAGGCAAACAGCTAATTAAAGCTATGCCCATGATCTGAGAATTTCTCTGTGAGATTAATATGCACAATAAGCCAAAGAGTTCTTACTTCAATTACCTAAAGTAATAGGTTGATGATAAGACCCCTTCACGTTTTCAAAGTTATTTGCAGTGATCCGTATTATTGGTGTAAATTAAAGGGTATGAATAAGAAATTATGGAAATAAGGAATTAGATGAAATATCAAAATGGTTTTTAAAAAATACCTCAATGTGGTATTGAGTTTTATGTCCTTCATTTTCTGGATTATAAGCCTTGTACTCATGCTTTTATCCAACAAATATTGAATGTTTTCATCCAATTCACATTCACAATTACAGATACCCAAAATACACCTGGGGGCACAGAAATATAAAAAAATACAACTTCAAATTATCTATAATCATTTTAATGTACTAATTTTTTCAGAATACAAATTTACTTAAAGGAAAAAATAGCAATATTTGTTAACGTTTATTGTGTATATATGTGCATATATTTGTTTGAATAAACAATCTTTAAACCATTTGGCAATTTATGCTGTCATAAAACTGAGGTTCATATGTTCAGGCTCAGTATGTGACAGATGACTTCCTTTAATAGGCTCTGACAACACCCTTAATTCCAGCCATATTGGTCACAAAGTGATCATCACTAACAGAAAAACAAGCCCAAGTACAAGCAGCTTGGGTCAATAACATCATTATTTGCATATGCAAGTCTTTTAAATTGTTTTCACTTATTTTTATTTGTTATGGGCCCAGGATATAGTGCCAATAAAATACTAGACCATATCAAAAATATACAAAAAAGGAATTGTTTTCAAGTGGCTATATGTATGAAATGTATTTAGAATAAATGGCTCCTAGAAATGTCAAACTATAAAAACTAGAGAAAGATGACTCCTCTGTTCCAGCAAAGCCTTATTCGTCTCTCAGAACCCAGCTTACAAGTCATTTCCTCTGGGAAGCTTAACCAAACAACCCTTTCCATTTACCCCCGTTCTGTGCTATTGTGCTACCTCTATATGTTTTTAATGGGACTCCAACACTTAGCTCAGTCTATTGTGATTTATTTATTTATTTACATACCAGCCAGCTCTATTAGATCATGAGCTCATTACAGTGATGAATTCTTATTTCTCCAGCTTTTAGCTCAATGTTTTGTAAGCATTCAATACAAGTGTTGATGCGTATTGCTTCTTTGCATTCTTTGACTTCAAAGAAGCTTGGAAAAGGCAAAACTATACATAGTAAAAAAAAAAAATCATTGGTTTTCAGGGGTTTGGGTGGAGGAAGAGAGGGGTAACAGGTGAAGCTCAGAGCATTTTTACAGCAGTGAGACTATTCTGTATGACATGATGGTGGATATATGATGCGCATTTGTGAAAACCCATAGAACTGTATAACAGAATGAGTGAGTTCTGGTGTAAACTATGGCCTTCAGTTAATAATAATGTCTCAATATTACATCATCAAACGTAACAAATGTACCACACTAGTATGAGATATTAATAAGGACGGAGAGAAAGGGTGGAAGAGCGGAGGAAACATGGGTACTTTCTGCTCAATTTTTCTATAAACGTAAAACTGCTCTAAAAATAAAGCCTATTAACTTCAAAAAAGTGTGTTGAAAAGTAAAATATGTTTAGGGGCTGTGATTTTGTTTCAAGTTACTAAGCAATGTTAAATTTTTCTCAAATTTTACAACTGCCATTAGAGTATTAAAAAATTCTGAGCATCAGCATATTAAGATTAATTTGGCCAAGCTATAGTGTGAACTTCTTAGATTCTTTACATTTCTGACATGCTGCCAATATCATGACTTGGCAAGGCAAGTATCTCTTTAGGGAATCTTCCATACTTCCAAACATACGGTTCTGATTATCTGCAACCATACTCCTTCTCTGCTAATGTTTAAAGTATACATGCATACAAATGGAAGAATTATGTGTTTATTAGTAGTACTGGTATTTATTTGAGGATTCTGTAAAAAGTTTTTATCACACAGATTTCTTATATTAATAGATTGCACTCAAATCATATATTTTTGCTCAAATGCATAATGTCTATTTCCTCTATTGAGAGAAAGTTTTAAAATATTGCCTTAATATATAATTTCAGCTATTTTGTACTCAACACTATTAAACCCAAAGATATTGAAATAATTAAATTACTTAAAATTATAATTTATCTTGAATATCTTACTTTTTGAAAAAAATGTTTTTTGATTACACATTAACTCCTAAGACATGTGTGAGGAGCTTGGAATATAACAAACACTAAGATGTATCTCTTATCATTAATGAGTTTACACTTTTTTGAGTGAAAGGGACCAATGAACGTAACACAGTACAAGTCTTTCAACAATAATGGGTAAGTTTAAGGTTATTTGTAAATAGAAATTGTCCACAAACCTATTACTTCTATTGTCAGTCTGAAGATACCACAGAGTTAGAATAGGCTGGGTAAGAAGAAATCATCAGAAAATTAAAAAAAAGAAAGATAAAGGAAGAGTAAGTATATCACCATGATCTCTGATTTTGGAAACTGGGGAGACAATGCCACAATTCACAGAGACATGGAACACAGGAGGAGAACTTAATTCCATGGGCAAGAAGGTCAGAGTGATAAATATAAACAGAATCTCAGGTACAAGAACTGGGCTTTAGCTACAGATTTGAGAATTATCTGCATTTAGATAAAATTGATGCCACGGGAATGAATGTGCATATTGAGGGAGACTGTATAATGTGTGAAGATAAGAGAGCCTGGGTCAAACCCCTAAAAGGTATCAATAGTAAGAAGCTGACACCAACAGGTTAACAGAAGAGGACCTTGCAAAATGAAAACTGAAAAAACTAAAATATTGGAGGGCAAAAAACGGAGTGCAGGGGCATGAAATTTAAGGCAAGAAAATGTTTCAAGAAATAAGAGATACAGAGGGTTAGGTGGTGAAGAAGTAAACGATGACAAAGACAACAATGTGTCTGGGTATACTGGGACACTGCAGCATCGATACTGTCACTATCTAAAGAGAATTCTTAAAAGTTCAGGTGGTCCACTGGCGTCCATCACCCATTCATTCATCTTTCAAAAATATTTAAAGGGCCCTTTGTGTTTCAAGAAATGGAGTCCTTTAAAAAGAAAAGGTAGAGTCCTTCAGGTGCTTGAGATATAATGAAAACAAAACAGACCCAAAGCTCTGCCTTTGTGCAACACCCACTCTTGAAGTGGGGAAAACAGGCAATAAACATAAATGAAGGGAAAGGCACATTCTAATGTATTTAAGAATGAATGAGACCGGGCGCGGTGGCTCACGCCTGTAATCCTAACACTCTAGGAGGCCAAGGCGGGTGGATCGCTCAAGGTCAGGAGTTCGAAACCAGCTTGAGCAAGAGCGAGACCCCATCTCTACTAAAAATAGAAAGAAATTAATTGGCCAACTAAAAATAAATATAGAAAAAAA
>CAUYRT010050138.1:0-35548 GCA_963574885.1 Lepilemur ruficaudatus
GTGTGTGTGTGTGTGTGTGTGTGTGTGTGTGTGTGTGTGTGTGGTCTTGTAGCCGGGGAAGTTGTGCATGCATGTGTTTGTTTCTGGGCGTGTCTCAGTGTTTGCCCCAGAAACAGATAGGAACTTCGCCAAGGCTGCACAACAGATTCGTATTCAAATTTGTCCCTTGCCAATCTGTAGGCAGCAGCTCCAGCTTGTGCTGGCTCCCGCAAGGGTCTGAGGAGTGTTGCCCTGTCAGGAGGGGACGAAGACTGGCTTCAGTCTGAGGGACTCCAGGAGTCTTCCAGAATTCTGAGCTGAGGGTTCCCCTTCCCCCTCCCTCCCATCAATGGTCACGCGACCGCTAAGGCGTTCCCGCAGAGAAGGGAGGAGGACCTAGGAGTTCCAGTCAGCATTAAATAAGCTCCCCGGCTGCTTTTCAGGGTCCTCCACTGGAGGGAGTGCAGAGTCCAGAGGGATTTGCTTTTCCTGAGCCCCCGGGGGAGCCCAGTTCCTTGTGGGCCCAAACTCCAGCCCTTGCAAAAGTTTGAGCATGGGAGCCAGGCAATCTGGGGCAGCACGTCTGTCTCTGCTTGGTATTGGGTGACTTTCTGGACAAAGTTGATTGCTTTTGAGGGGGCCAGAGTAAGTGGGGGTCAGCCTCCTCTCCAGCCTGGCTTCAGGGCCTGGAGCCCCAGTCCTGACCTCCCTCTTACTCCCCCACCCAGCACAGGAGGCACACATGTTCACCCCACTTTCTTCCTCTTCCTCCTCCAGCCCGATTCTCTTCTCTGTGTCGTCAGAGCTACAGGGAGGGACCTGGGTAGACGGAGAAGCCGGAAACGGCGGGCTGGGGCAGCCACTGCTTACACTGAAAAGGAAGGACGGAGAGGAGTGAGTGTGTGTGTGTGTGTGTGTGTATGTGTGTGTGTGTGTTCTATTTTTGGGGGGGTGGTGGAGGGTAGGGGGTGCTAGCAGGGCCAGCCCTGAACTTGCTGGACAGCTACAGACCCATGGGGCCTGGCAGAGCCCGCTGAGAGAGGGAGAAGACAGCAGAGGGGTTGCCAAGGTGAGGGGATGCCTACAAGGAGGGGAGGGGGTGGAGGAGAGGGGCCTCCTGAGATCCTCCCCTGGGCTGGGTGGATGGTCCTGGAGAAATTGTTTCAGTTAATGTTGGTAGCTGGTGGTACTGGGTTTTGGCAGTTTCAAACTGTGGGAGGAATAGGGGGTGGTTGCGGGCCTCAGCATTCCCCTCCCCCACGGGTCACTTTTCCACATCCTCACCCCTGCACCTCCAGGGGCATGGAAAGTCAGGGAAAGGAGGTGAAGGAGTGCTCCCTTTGCCCTCTGGGTTGGGGGGAAGTGACTGTCCCTCCCTAGAAGGTTGATGACAGAAAGAGTGGTCCTTGTCAAGCCCCTATCCTCCCCCCCATAAAGGTTCCTGTTCAAGGGTGTGGCTGGAGGTGTCTGAGCCCCAGATGTAGACCTCATGGTGCCCCAAAAGAGGGGGAATTTCCCCCTTAAAACTGCTCCACGCTTGGCTGCTGTAGACGCCGAGATTTCCCGGCGTCCGCGGAGTTAACCCTCCTCGTGCTGAACTGGCTCCGCCTCTCTGCAGCCCATTCCTCCGCCCCTACCGCCACATACACACATTGGGCAACTCGGAGAAGCTCTTTTGACTTTTGATCCTGTGGTCTCACGGTCAGAAGACTCGGGAATGTAGGGGCTGAGATGATCGGGTTTAGGCCATCAAGCGGGCAGATGAGGACCCTGGACGTGGGGCGGCCCTTCCCAGGTTGGAGGGCACACCGGCCCCACCCCCTCACACAGTGGCTCCGCCCTCCATGCCCCCTTCAGGGGGTGAAGGTGAAAGGTGCCTCTGTCCTGGCCAGGCTAATTGACCCAGCCTTGTTATGGGGTGAAGGTGGGAGAAATGTGGCCTCCTGATGTCTGGGGAGGGAGGGGGTTGGAAACTTCTACCCAGGGCCATGCCAGAAGGCTGGTCACCCACAAAAGCGGATGTAGAGGAAAGGGGGCTCACTCTAATTCCAAATAGACCAGGAGAAGGGGATGAAACATCTGGAATCTGAGCACCCTGAGAGACAGGGGAGGAAGAGAGAAGAGAGGAATGGAGTCCTCCCTTGAATTTGAAACAGACCAAATGTGGCTCCAGAAAGTGCCCCACCCTCCAGAAGGGGCGTGGTTACAGAAAGGCTTACTGGGGGACCCTGAGCAAGAGGGAGAAAAGAGCTGGGGGAAGTAGGCCCTGGAGGAAAGAGGGGCATGAGGGCCTGGGAACAGGAATGTCCAGAGAAGAGGCCTCTCTGTTTTTCATCCCTTTTGGGGCCCTGGGGAGAGGTGAGAGGCTCAAAGTACAACAGGAGGACTTGAGGTTACTAGGTTTGGGGGAGACCTAGGGAGTTGCCATCCCATCCTTGCTCTCATCTCTGGGAGAGGGGTATTATGAGAAACATGAACTGAGAGACCCCTGGGAAACCACTGGCCTACCCAGCACCACCTGCCCACAGCCCACTCCGAAATAAGGATGCAGCCCTCTCCCCTGCTTCCCCACCCCCTCCTCTCTTCTCTCCCCTTGGCCTTCTAACCCTCCAGCTTCATACATAATAAATGCTTAATAAATAGTAGGAATTATTACTTTATCACCCTCTTCTTCATCATCCAGCCTGGTGGTTTTCAAATTATCTCATGGATACCTAGATCTCTGAGAGGTTTTCCCAGGGACACCTTTGGCGTCAGGAGGTTGGGAGAGGGAAGTAGAAGCAGGTGAGGTCCAGGCTTTCCCCACTTTTTTCAACAGACCAACTCCAATACCTTTTATGTAATTGGGATTCCACAGATTAAGAACTAAATGTGTCCACTGCTTTAAAAGTTTGGAAAGTTCTCCACTCATCCAAACTTCATATTTTATAGATGAAAAGATTGAGGCTCCCAGAGGGGAAGCTCCTTGTCCAAAACCGGAGCCAGGTCTAGAGCTGCAACCCAAGACCTCTCTGCCTTCTCTAAGAAAGCTCTTCCCTACCTCTCTGTCTCCCTTTGTCTCCCCACACCTCTGGCTGCAGCTCAGCTGTTCCCTCCCCATCATCCCCCCGCCCACCCCTGTGGCAACCATTGAAGGTGTTACCCTGTCTCAGGCATTGACTAAGGATGCCCTGGTTTAATGTGGTTCTGGCAGTGAGTGGTGGTGGGAATGGTCTCTGGCAGGGCTGTCTATAGGAGGTCCCTGGCTGCCCCAGAAGATAAGGCAACCTTCTCAGGCACTTGGAATGGCCTTGTTCCTCTCCTCCAGGCACCCTCCAAATCCCGGATCATGTCTCTGTGGGGTCTGGTCTCCAAGATACCCCCAGAAAAACTGCAGCGGCTCTATGGCGACTTTCCCCAACATCTGCGGCATCTCCTGGGTGACTGGCTGGAGAACCAGCCCTGGTGAGTCCTGGCTGTCCCGTGCTAGTCCCCCACGTCCTCACCTATCCATCTTCCTTCTTCTTAGATATTCTCCCACCACCCATGGATTTGGGACTTAGGACCTGTTATTCCACATGTGGTGGCCTAGATTTATTGGGAAATCTGTGCCCCATCAAGACCAGACTATGCTTGTTGACACATGGAGACCTCTTAGGAAGCTGAGCCAAAGGTGGGGGCATCAGGGCTGGGGCAAGGGCACTTCTTATAACAGCTGGAAGATTGAGGAATAAGGGGTGAAGGCTGCAGAGGGTCCAGATGAAGAATAAGGAAGGGGAAAGGAACCACTGAGTTTTTGACTTTTGGGTGGAGGGTTAGGAATGCTGAGGAAGCCCTGGCCTGAAGTAGTCTCATCCTGATCTTCCCACAGGGAGTTCCTGGTCTGCTCAGATGCTTTCTGCTGCAACATGGCTAGTGCCCTACTTTCAGCCACTGTCCAGCGCCTTCAGGCCTCTGCGGGAGAGCAGGGGGAGGGGAGTGGCATCTTGCAACACATCAGCACCCTGGAGGTGGGGCAGGAGGGGAGGGGACTAGGCTGGGTGGGACTGAGGAGGAGCTTGGTGAACATCGGACACTGGAAGAAATTTGGTTGGATGTTGGAACAAGTTGGTGTTCCTGTAATTAGCTGTTAGCTAGCATGTAAATTAGATTTTAAAAGGATGCAAACGCACAAAAACTTGTAGAGTTTACAGTTGTGCTGCCTTACAGTGTATGTGAGAATGGGGGCCTGGGGATTGGAGTGGGAGAAGGACATGGGTAAGAGCCATGCTAACTACCTGCCACCCTCATTTCTATAGAGCATATATCAGAGGGACCCCCTGAAGCTGGTGGCCACTTTCAGACAAATACTTCAAGGGGAGAAAAAAGCTGTGATGGAACAGGTATTGTGATATCCCACTTTCCACCCCAACTCAACTCCCTGGAGCTTTAGCCTGAGCCACAAGAAACTAGAAAGAATTTGAACCTCAGGAAAGGCTCAGTGTTCTAGGCCCAGGAGTGACCAAAGGAGGTTCCTGGGGTCAGAGTGAATCCCAAACTCAGGGAAGCTTCCAATGAAGAACTAAGGTAGCAAGGCCTGGGGAGGATAGCAGAAGGGGCAAGGAAATGATTCTGCCCAGAGAAAGGTCTTATCCCCCAGAGGATTCTAAAAGGTCAGGAAGAACTGCCAAAGGGGAGAGAGGAGCCAGAAAATGCTCCTTTTCTGCAGAGCAGCCAGGTATATAGGGGTAGGCAGAGGAATGTCTTACCTCTTAGCATCTGTCCCTCCTGTGCAGTTCCGCCACCTGCCTATGCCCTTCCACTGGAAGCAGGAAGAACTCAAGTTTAATACAGCCCTGCAGAGGCTGCAGCACCGTGTGAGGGAGAGCCGCCTTCTCCGAGAAGCCCTGCAGGGGGATGAGGCTGGCCAAGGTGGGGGCTAGGGCCTGGAGCTCTAAGAGGGTTCTGGGGAGTGTGTGGGAGTGGCCTCCTCTTGGACCTCAACCTTGACTGACCTCCAATCTATCTGCATCCCTGATTTCTGCCTCTGTCCTCAGTGTCCCTGCACAGCTTGATAGAAACTCCTGCCAATGGGACTGGACCAAGTGAGGTGAGTAATGGACTGGGAGGTGAAAACTGAGCTCAAAGTGCAGCTGGAGGGATGGAGGTTAGACCTCAGAGAGACGCAGATTGAGGTGGGGTAAAGGAGTGCCAGACAGGTAAAAAAGAGAGCCCTTTTCCAGGTGCTTGGGGAGGAGGCAGTGTGTGGCCCTGGCTCAGGCCCTGCCCTGCCCCTAGGCCCTGGCCACACTGCTGCAGGAGACCGTGGGGGAGCTGGAGGCGGCTGAGGCCCTGGTGCTGAAGAGGATCCAGATTTGGAAACGACAGCAGCAGCTGGCAGGGAATGGTGCACCCTTTGAGGAGAGCCTGGCCCCTCTACAGGAGAGGTTAGGGCAGGGCTGATGGGGAAGAGGGGCATGCTGGGAGTGGGCACATGCAATCCCTGCTGGAAGACCTGCAGGAGAGAGAGAGAAGCCAGGGGGAGGGCCTTGGAGTGGGCCAAGATGCAGAGAAGTCAGTTCCAGCAGGGCTGTGCACACTGCTGTTCAGGTTGCACCCAGTACAACTGTACCCAGTCAAGGGGGCACAAGACAGGGCTCGTTCAGCCCTTGCTTTTCTTTTCTAGCCCCATGGCCAGAGGAATAAGGGGCCTTTTCCCATTTGGTCTATCGGGTGTGAGCACTTGCAAGTTTGGGCAAAAACACTATGTGTGCTGGCAGCTGTCCTGGGTATAAGAGGCCTGGGAGAGAGGCAGCCGGGTTTCCACAGGAGTCTAGGCACTGAGAATGAGCCTCCCACCCAGATCCTAGGCAGGTCCCAGAAGCCTCTGTAGCCCAGGTGCCTTGTAGCCACACCTAGGGCCCACTCCACCCCTCCACACATGATATCCTGCTTTCTCCCTGGGTTTAAGGGAAGGGTGCCTGGGCCGGAGCAGGAAGCCTGAATCCTGTGCCCCCTGACCACTGTCCTGGCCCCAGGTGTGAGAGCCTGGTGGACATTTATTCCCAGCTACAGCAGGAGGTAGGGGCAGCTGGTGGGGAGCTTGAGCCCAAGACCCGGGCATCACTGATTAACCGGCTGGATGAAGTCCTGCAAACCCTCATCACCAGGTACGCCCTGTGAGCCCCGCGTCTGGCCTAGAACAGACCCTCTTAAAGGAAGGAGCTAGAGTTGTAGGGAGGGCACCAGGGGAGACCCAGATCCTAACTCCCCTCATGTCCTCCTCATTCCTCCCAGCTCTTTCCTGGTGGAGAAACAGCCCCCCCAGGTTCTGAAGACTCAGACTAAGTTCCAGGCTGGGGTTCGATTCCTGCTGGGCCTGCGGTTCCTGGGGACTCCAGCCAAGCCTCCGCTGGTCAGGGCTGACATGGTGACTGAGAAGCAGGCGAGGGAGCTGAGCGTGCCACAGGGGCCTGGGGCTGGAGCGTAAGCTGGGGTTGGTCTTGGGGCTGGAAAAGGCCTGTTGGGGTGATGGAGGCAAGAGGAGCCTGGGGGGCTGGCACTACAAATATCAGGGTGATGGGGAGGGAGGGCCAGTGGATGCACAGACCCTGAATGGTCGAGGCAGAGGAATGTGGGGAGGCACCCACACAGGGCTGGAACGGGATGGGGGCTGGAATGATTTGGCCACGATGGGGATGCCTTCCTTGAGAGCCCAAGTAGGGTCATAGAGATTTAGGGCCAGTGACGGCAGGTAGTCCACACCGTTCACCCATGGACTCAAGCTGCCCGCCACACCTGGCCCAGCGGGGACGTGCTCACTCACATTCTGACCTGCCCTGGCAGAGAGAGCACTGGCGAAATCATCAACAACACCGTGTCCTTGGAGAACAGCATTCCTGGGAACTGCTGCTCCGCCCTGTTCAAGAACCTGGTAAGGGGCTTCAGGGTGCATAGGACAGGGAAAGGGAGGAGCCCACTAGAAGACCATGGGACTCTCCTTGAAGAGGATATCGGGGAGCCCAGGAGAAACGGTCTCTGCCCTCACACCCTCACTCCTGCTCTCCTTCACTCTGCCTGGCAGCTTCTGAAGAAAATTAAGCGATGTGAGCGGAAGGGCACCGAGTCCGTCACCGAGGAGAAGTGTGCTGTGCTCTTTTCCACCAGCTTCACGCTCGGCCCCAACAAACTCCCCATCCAGCTCCAGGTGAATCACGGCCCCAGCCCTGCCCCAATCTGGGACCCCAAGTCCCCCTCCATGCCACACACTGGGGCCCTGTGATTGCTCCGTGCCCCATGTGTCTAGAATTCATGCATGCGGGGGCCAGGGTGAGTGGGGAGGAGCAAGAACATGGGGTGCATGTAGGAAGGATGGGAGCGGAGAGCAACTAACATCTACTAAGCACTTTTTATAGACCAGGGCACGCTCGGTGATACGCACACACACATGCACATGCACACACACGCACAGTAACAGTGTGAGGTAGGTACTATTACTTAGCCTCATTTTGCAGATAAGTACATTGAGACACAGAGAGATTAAGTAGTTTGCCCAGGTCAGACAGCTACTAAGTATTGGAGCTGGTATTCGAAACCTGGAAGCCTGGCTCCCCTGCAGTGACTTGTAACCACTTCTCTACAGTAACGCCCTGATTGAGCTTCGGAAAGCATCTGAAAGCATTTAATAACATGCCACGAGCTTTTAAACTGTGTGGCATGAGTACAATTACTTCCCTGAATGCATGGAGTCAGCCCCACCAAGAAAACCTCTTGCTCTACTAATAAGAAACTCTCTCCTCACCCCCTTAGGCCCTGTCTCTGCCCCTGGTGGTCATTGTCCACGGCAACCAAGACAACAATGCCAAAGCCACCATCCTCTGGGACAATGCCTTCTCTGAGATGGTGAGGAAAGACCTGGAGTTGGGGGGGGGACAGGGCAGGGTGGGTTATAACATGTGGGTGGTGCAGGCTGGTTGGTGAGGTGGCAGGCATGTTCAAACGGGCATGACCTTGACTCCTTCTCATAGGCCTGCTTTGGTTGGTATTTCTGACCTCTTTTCACCCAGTCTTATCAACTCTCATGCCATAGCACCATAAACTACTATTGGGGAGAGGTCAGCCTCAGGAAGGTGGGAAGGACAAAGGCCCCCCTGAGGAAAGGCAGGGATGATAGCCTGAGGCGCTCTCTCCTTCCCCCTAACTCCAGGACCGTGTCCCCTTTGTGGTGGCTGAGCGGGTGCCTTGGGAGAAGATGTGTGAAACTCTAAACCTCAAGTTCATGGCTGAGGTGGGGACCAACCGGGGACTGCTCCCAGAACACTTCCTCTTCCTGGCCCAGAAGATCTTCAACGACAACAGCCTCAGCATGGAGGCTTTCCAGCACCGTTCTGTGTCCTGGTCACAGTTCAACAAGGTCATTTCCCTGCCCTTTGGACCTCAGGCACTCAGGGCCTCCCCAGCCTCCACGTAGGGACTGACTGCTAGGATCTTCATAGGGGCCCATCCTGTCTGTCAGGAAGGCCCCATCCTGTCTGTCAGAAAGGCCTCTGTCATGGCCCAGGCAGGAAAACCCCTCAGCCCTGGAAGCCTAAGATGCATTCTATGGCATCCCTCAGGTTTTGGTCTGAAGGCTCTCTGTCCTTCCTCTTTACCAGGCTTGCATGACTCATCTAGATTTTGTGTGAACAGAGCTCTGATTCAAAATGACTTTGACCCACTGGAAAAATAGTTCCCATTGCAAAAACCAGATGACATTCCACAGGACGTGTGCAGTAATACCAGTTACCATGTGATGACAGCTTACTACATGCCAGGCACTGTGTGTAACACTTTTGTATGTTATCTCACTTAATCCTCCCAACATCCCTTTGAAGTAGGCACTGTTATCATCCCCATTTTGTAGATGAGGAACCTGATGCTCAGAGGGGTTAGGTAGTTTGTCCAAGGTCTCATAGCAGGTGAGTAGCATGGCTAAGATGGACCCTGTATTTCTCTCTCTCTCTCTCTGTCTCTCTGTCTCTCTGTCTCTCTCTCTCTCTCTCTCTCTCTCTTTGAGACAGGGTCTTACTTTTTTGCCCAGGCTAGACGGCAGTGGCATCATCATAGCTCACTGCAACTTCAAACTCTTGGGCTCAAGTGATCCTCCTGCCTCAGCCTCCTGAGTAGCTGGGACTTGTAGGCTCACGCCACCACACTCAGCTAATTCTTCTATTTTTTGTAGAGACGAGGTCTTGCTCTTGTTCAGGCTGGTCTTAAACTCCTGGCCTCAAACAATCCTCCTGCCTTGGCCTCCCAAAGTGCTGGGATTACAGGCGTGAGCCACCGAACCGGCTGGACCCCTATATTTCTGCCTCTTGCTCTTAACTGCTATATTTTACTGCCTCCAGAATTAGGCTATTAGGACTGGGTAAACAGCCGTGTACTGTTATCTTTAAAAAAATAAAAAATAAAAAAAAAAGGAAGAGGTCAGGCACAGTTAGCTACTCAGGAGGCTGAGATGGGAGGATTGCTTGAGCCTAGGAACTCGAGTCCAGCCTGGGCAACACAGAGTCCTGTCTCTAAAAAGTTTTTAAAAATAAAAATAAATTTTTTTAAAAAAAGAAAAGGCCACATGACCAGAGGATATATTAGCAAAGAGAACAGGACAATCACACCCAGCAAATGACCTTCCTGTGGACTCCACCTTAGCAAACTAGTTACAAGGGGCTCCAGTACCAGACTGCCTGGGTTTAAATCCCAACTCCACCTCTCACCAACTGTGTAGACCTGGGCAAGTCATTTGACCTTTCTGGGATTTCATTTCTTCATGTGTAAAATGGGATTGTTACAGTGCTTACCTCCATAGCCTTGTAAAAATCGAATAAATTAATATATGGAAAGACTTGGAATAGTGCCTGGCACATGGTAAGCATGAGTGTTGGCTGTTGTCATTGATGGGGTTTCAGGTCCAGTTTGGTCCCTTGGCCCTGTGATTCTGTTGTGTGGCCACTCACAGCCTAGTGCCTGCCCTAACCAGGCTCCAGCTCTGTCCGCCCCTCAAACCAGCTCCTCCCCGCAGGAGATCCTGCTGGGCCGTGGCTTTACCTTTTGGCAGTGGTTCGATGGTGTATTGGACCTCACCAAACGCTGTCTCCGGAGTTACTGGTCAGACCGGTGAGTCCCTGCCCCAGGTGGCCTGAGGAGCTGTGCCTCCGGCTCCCTCTCCATGCCCAGTGCCCACTTCCCCATCCTTTCCTTCATCCTGGCCAGGCTGATCATCGGCTTCATCAGCAAACAGTACGTCACTAACCTTCTTCTCAACGAGCCCGATGGAACCTTTCTCCTGCGCTTCAGTGACTCAGAGATTGGGGGCATCACCATTGCCCATGTCATCCGGGGTCAGGATGGTGAGGTCACCCCATCCAGTCCTCTGCCTCTGTGCCTGTGCCCTCTGGGGTTTCTTCTGGGAAGGAAATGTCCTGGCCTTCCTTGATGCCACCCGATCTTCAGGAAGGTCTTACTTAGGTCCTGCTTCTATCTTCCTTCTGTGGTGTAAACTTCCACCTTCTCACTGTGAGCTCTGTGGGAAGGGAGCATACTGGGTCTCCCTCCTTCTCTCAGGATCTGCCCCCCAGGTCCTCTCTCCCTGCTGTGGTGCACTGAGAATGGTGGGGGCTGTGTATTGGCTGGGGACAGGGGAGAATGTTGGGACAGAGGGGACTCAAGGTCTCCTTCCTATTGTAGGTTCACCACAGATAGAGAATATCCAGCCGTTTTCTGCCAAAGACCTGTCCATTCGCTCTCTAGGGGACCGAATCCGGGATCTTGCTCAGCTCAAAAACCTCTACCCCAAGAAACCCAAGGACGAGGCTTTCCGGAGCCACTACAAGCGTGAGCTGGATCTGGCAGCTCTGATTCCTTCCCGACACCCACCTCCTCCCTGCTGCCGATGACCCCTCTCCCTGCCCAGTGTGTCACCCCTGACTTCTCTCCCCACTTTTGTAGCCCCACTTCTCCTACTGCCCATCAGCTATGCCTGCCTTCTCTACCTCCCTTCTTCCCTAACCCCAGAGCACTCCATGGATCTCCTTTCCTTCCCACAATAGCTGAACAGATGGGTAAGGATGGCAGGGGTTATGTCCCAGCTACCATCAAGATGACTGTGGAAAGGTGAGTGTGGTGGTGTGGATGGTGGTGGGGTCCTGGGCTGGTGCTTACCTGCAAGGAGTGGTGGCAGCAACCTGTGGTCAGTCACATGTGCCTCCTTCTCTCCTCCAGGGACCAGCCACTTCCTACCCCAGAGCCCCAGATGCCTACCATGGTGCCCTCTTACGATCTTGGAATGGCCCCTGACTCCTCCATGAGCATTCAGCTTGGCCCAGATATAGCGTAAGGAGCTCAAGAGACAAGAATGGGAGTGGTCTGTGCTGACAGCTCTCAGCATGCAAGAGCTGGCATTGGGGGCTGAGCTGGGAATTTTCCTTTCCAGGAAAGAGATTCCCCTTTCCAAGGTGGGGTGTGGGGGTGTCCAGGGGAAGGGCTGGCATCAGGGGGTCTGCTTTCTTTCCCCAGGCCCCCAGTGTACCCACCACACTCTCACTGCCTCTCCTCGTATCAAGGCCTCCCCCAAGAAGAATCGGTCAATGTGTTGCCGGCCTTCCAGGAGTAAGTCAAAACTTCTTGGGGATAGAGGGAGGATACCATCCCACTCCAAGGGGCCTGGATGGGCACTTTCATTTGTTAGAAGAGGCTCTGGTGTTAGAAGAAGAAGGTGAGGAAGGGGCAGCAAATGCTAACACCCTTTCTTCTTGTTTTCTGTCCGTTCTATTTAGGGGGTAGTGGTCCAGAATGCCTGGGTTTGAATTCTAGCTACGACACTTACTGACTTTGGGCAAGTTACATAACCTCTGGTGCCTCATCTGTAAAATGGGGATAATAATGATAATAATAATAATCCCTCCCTCATGGGATTATTGTAAGGTTAAATGAGTTCATAATATGTGTAAAGCTGAGGATAGTGCCTGGCTCATAGCAAAAGCTAAGTTTTTGTGTCATGTGTCCCTTAACAACAGGGGCACATTCTGAGAAAGCCATGCTTAGGTAACTTCATGGTGCAAACCTCTCCTGCCACTGAAATCCACTGTCACTTATCTTCTGTGTTGATTTTTATTTACTGATCTGTTTTGGCCTTGAAGTGGCCGAGGCGTTTTTCTTCCCCAAGTAACACTTGGATGCTTATTGACTCTTTTTTAAAATTTATTTTTAATTTTTATTTTTGTGTTTTTATCCCTGTTCAAGGCAGCTTATTAACTCTTAGTCAAGGCACATCTCCCCTCCCAGGTGAGGTGGGGGTGGGGACTTGGGGACTTAGAACCACCAGAGTTCAGAGTCCAAAGAAACATAATTGGCTAATCCAACCCTCCTCACTCCCCATTTTACAGATGAGAAGACTGACCTCAGAGCATAGAACTGGCTTGCCCAAGGCCATGCAGTCATGAGCAGCTAAGCAGTCAGGGTTAGGAGCTGGAGCCTGTTTCCCTCACTCAGTGATCTCGACTTTGCATTACCCTGCCTTTGCCGTGGGTCCTCTGACTGTGCCCTCATTCCTGCTTCCAGGCCTCACTTGCAGATCCCCCCCAGCCTGAGCCAGATGAACCTGCCCTTTGACCAGTCACACCCCCAGTGAGTGACAAAGCCCCTCCTGTCTCCATGCTTTCATTCTTGCCTGGCCCTACTCTGTCCCCTCCTTCTTATTTTCTGTTCTGGTTCCTGGCAGGGGCCTGCTGCAATGCCAGCCTCAGAAGCATACTGTGTCCAGCCCTGAGCCCCTGCTCTGCTCAGATGTGACCATGGCAGAAGACAGCTGCCTGAGCCAGCCAGTGGGAGGGTTTCCTCAGGACACCTGGTGAGTATTGGCCTGGGGGTGGTAGCTGGGTAGGGGATGGGGGAATGGGTGTCACATGTACTCCACTGCTTCTCCCTGTCTCCTTGCAGGATTGGTGAAGACATGTTCCCTCACCTGCTGCCTCCCACTGAACAGGACCTCACCAAGCTTCTCCTGGAAGGGCAAGGGGAGTCAGGGGGAGGGTCCTTGGGGGCCCAGCCCCTCCTGCAGCCCTCCCCCTATGGGCAATCTGGGATCCCCATGTCCCACCTGGACCTAAGGGCCAACCCCAGTTGGTGATCCCAGCTGGAGAAGGACCCCAGAGAAGCAGCTCTGCGACACCCAATGGACCTGCTCTAGACACCTGCTTATGTTCCTACCAAGCAGCAGGTGGGGAAGATGCCCTCCTGTCCCCACCTATTCCTTGATAAGGAAGCAAAGACTGCCAGGAGAATGCATGGTGGGTGGAGGCAATCCACTCCTTCCTTCCTACCACACACCCCTGCCCACCTCCACCCCCTTCCAGCAGTAGAAGGGAAGTTCAGGCTCCAAAGTGAGATATGCCCCAATATGCCTGCACCCTGAGAACACACACACACACACACACACACACACCGCTCTCCATGGAAGATGGGGTTGGGGGGGCTGGGCGGGAGCACAGGTTAGGGCATAGAGGGCCTCTCCAAGCCAGGGCCCAGTATGTATATGTAGAAACATGCAGACACATTTGCCCTAGAGGCCAGGGATAGAGAGAATTGGGTCCCAGCCCTGGGGGACCCTGGGTGGGAGGAGAGGAGGGATCTGGATATGTGGTTACTGATAAGGGTTTTGCCCAAATTAAAAAATCCCCAAAAGCCCAAAATTCATGTTAGCCAGATAAAGGTTCTAGTACATGTATGAGGTTGTATAGGACAAGGGCCAAGTTTGTGTATAGCTGTGTGAAAATGTGTGTACCTGAGACATGTTAATTATAGATGGCACGTAAGTTAGTTATATGACTGCATAGAACATGTGTCTATCAGCTTTTGCCTATGTGACAACACAATTCAGGAGGATGAGATATTGGACAAAAGACACCAGTGAGTGTGCTAGCCTCTCTGACACATGCTAACCCAAACGTACTCTGTTTTGAGTATGACTGTGTCCAGGTGGCTCTATGTGGCTGTGACATCTGCACATGGCTTAACACCCCCAGTGCTGCCTGGGAGAAGGGAGTCAGAGTCTAGGCCCAGCCATGTGGCCCTTGGTGTATTAGGGATCCTACCCGCTGCATCCTTTCTGTTTCCCCATCCACCATCAGATTCCCTTCACTCCCCATCCCATGCCACCCTTTCTCCCTCTTGAGAAGGGGTCATAGATCCTAAGCCATAAAATAAATTTTATTCCAAAATAACAAAATAAATAATCTACTGTACACAATCTGAAAAGAAAGATGCTCTAACTGCTCAGATAGGTGCTGCAGTCAAGCCCCCTACTGGGGGAGACCCTGGGTCCAACCCAGGCCTCCTGAGGGAGTTAGGGGGCCAGTGAAGGGATCCCACATCCACTGCCCCCCCCCCACAGGGCAGGAGGGAAAGAACTGCTGAGGACTGGTGGGGAGAGATAAGGATGGGAGGGCAAACTGCAGCACTTGTTAAATTAAAGAAACAAACTAGAAGCACAAAAATGGGGAGGGAGAGGGGAGAAGGAGCAAGTCCAGTGTTCCCAGGCCCCCAGTTCTGGGGGGAAATGCTGTCATTTTTAGCTGCTGGACCTTCCCAGGGAAGTCCCACTTTCCCCCATGTCCAAACTGAGTCCAGCTGCTCACGCGACTGGTGCAAACCTAGAGAGAATGGGAGTGTGCTGTGTGAGGGAGAGGAGGACCCCAAATGCCCTGGAGGCAGAGTCCTTGCCCCTTGCTCTGGGCAGGGGTGAGGGGCACCACGCACCCTCCTTGTGTCCTCTCGCCAGGCCAGGCCCCTGCTCGGCTCGTTATTGCTTGAAGCCCCATAGTCTTATGCCCATGGAGCAGGTGGGGAGGCAGGAGAAGGGCAGCCGAAGGATCCAGGGTTGTGATGAGAGTTCCAGGGACGGAGAGTGTGGGGTCTGTGTGAACCAGAAGTCTGGGGCCCTGGGTCTGAGGACACCAGTCCACCCCTCACTGCCGGCTGGCCTCAGCCTCCACTTTCACACTGCTCCTGCGACCTTCTACCAGAGCAGGATGGGGTCCTGGGGCAGGGCAGCGGTCCAGCAGCCCTTCCTCGAACTCTGCGGGGAAGAAAAGGTGCCGAAAAGGTGTCGGTTAGTAGACTATAGATGGGGGTGGAGGCTGCAAAGAGCAGGGTTTGGGAGCAGAAGGAGGGGCAGAGAAAGTTGTGATGATGAGCTCAAGTTACTGAATGACTGCCTCCTGCCCAGTGCGTGGGTATGGGGGGGTTCCGCACCCAAGCATGTACAGCCCCTCTCCCCTCTTTCTGGGCTGTATGTAGCTCTCTGTCTCTGAGTGTGTCTCTCTCTCTGTCTCTCCCGCCTCCGTTCTGCTGGAATTTCTGGTTCTGTCAGGAGCTGCGGGGGTGGTTTGGCTCTGACCTCTCCCTCTCCCCCCTCCCCAGGCTCTGCCACCCCCACTCATCCCTGGCCCCCTCCCAGGCCCCATCCAACCTACCATGGCCCCCCAAGTTTTCTGGTAGCCAAATCAGGGGGAACACAGGAAGCTAGCCTCCCAGTTCCTCCCTCAAGAAGAGCCCCCCTTCCAGTCCCCGCCCCCACTTCCCACCCACGCACAGTTTAAAAATACCGAGCCAGGGTTGGTGGCTTTGTCTGCTGCGTCACTCTCAGCCCAGCCGCTGCCCAGCCCTCTGCCAGCCCACTCTCTCTTCCCCCTTCCACACACAAAGCATCCCCCTTTGGGTTTCTCTGCTTCCAAACTGGGCAACCCCACCCCCACAACTCCTAGCCTGTTCCACCCTCCTGCATTGATGGAAGTTCTGTCCGAGCTTCCCTTATTAGTGACCCTTCTTCCTGTTCCCCTTCACACCCATTCTCTATACGCGGCTCCCCCCAGCTTCCCTGTAACAGATCTCCAATTAGGACCAGACTCTCCCCAGTGGGAACAGCAGGGTCCTCCTGTCCTCAATCCCAGCCCTGGTTGGCTGGAGCAGGACCCTCCTATCCTCTCTGGTGACTATAACCCTCTTCCTCCCACCTGGCCCCAGGACACCAGGATTGCTGTGTGGGACCTGGGTGGCTAGGGTGCTTGGGGACAGCACTGCTGGCTGCCTCACCTGCGAGAGGTGGCTTTGCAGGCACACAGGGGCTGAGGCGGCCCACGCGGTCATGGGAGACGAGGCGGGCGAGCCGCAGCCCCTCGTCCATCAATGTCTGCTGCAGGATGTGGCGGCTCCACAGCCCATGGGCTGGCAATGCCAGAGGCAGGTCAGCAGGGGGCGGCGTCAGCCTTGGGCACGACCCCACAGCTGTGGGCATGGGCACTGGTCAGGTAAGGGGCTGCAGCCAATGGAACCCCCACCCTCAACCACACAGCCAGACCCATAGATCCTTCTGCCCCCATCCAGCCAGGCCTCCCAACCCTGTTGCAGGCAGTTGCCTCTGGGCTTACTCCTCCCACCCTCCACCCCACTCCTCCCCACAGTGAAGTGTTTGAATGTACACTTACCCTGCAAGTGTCCATCTAAACTCTCCCCAGACAGGCTGGCACTGTCTTCCTCCAGACTGGGACGATATTGGGGTACGTAAGACTCAGGGCCTGGGGGAGGCTGCTGAATTTCAGGGTGACTCTGTTCTCCAACCTGTGGAAGCCCCAAATGGGGAAATGAGGATCTGGCAAGGGACAGGGTTGGGGAAGGCTGCCCCACCTGCTCTACGTGTACCCTGGAAAACATACCTCCTGTTTCAGCTTCTTTAGTGGAGGGCCTCCCAATTCTTCAGGGTGGAGCCTGCAAAGACGGAGAAGAATGCAAAGGTGAGGCTGAAGAGGGCCACACATGGGCAGGCCACAGAATCTGGCCAGGAGCATGCATTACTTAAAAGTTTTGCAAAGACAATGGCTGGGTAGGAGTTTCCAGCTCAGATACTATCGTTGTAGGGGGGTAGGGGAACCTAAGATGGATGCAGGAGGGACTAGATCTCAGACAAGCTGACTTGACCAAAGGCAAGACATGTCGGTGAGTGGGAAGCAAGCCTAGAGCCACCTGAGCTGGAGATTAAGACATGATCCAACTCCTTGGCAGGATTCCAATCTAGGAAGGACCTAGGGAAGGGGTCTCACCTGGAGCTCTTCAAGGAGGACAAATAGGTGCTCTCTCGGGCTACTTGGCGGGACAGGGAGAAGAGCTCCACTCTCCGCAGTAAGAGCGTGTTGTCCCTCATGCAGAACTGGGCAGCAGCCTCATTGATGGTCAGCTGTGGAGAAAGGGCAGCCAGAACAGTCAGAATCCTCGCTCTCCTGCTGCCTCCCCCAGATGTCCTCACAGCCCTTCACCACCAGAGAAGTGACGCCCAACCATTGGAGGCTTGCTTTGGCTTTCACACTACACAGGAGCTTTCTGAGGGAGAAAAACAGAGATCAGCACCCACAGCTTCTGAGGAATGCCCGGGGCCACCTCCACTCCTGTGGGGTCCTGAGTGACACAGCTGTGCAGCTGGGCCCTCACCTGCATCCCTGCTTCCCCCTCAGTTGAGGATGGAAGCACTGGAGCAGCTGGGGTTGGGGTGTGTGAGAGAGGGAGTCAGGGCCTGGGATCCTGGTCAAGGGGCAATGAAACAGAGTTGGAGAATGAAGAATTCTCAGAGGTAAGTGGGTGGAGGCCCAGGAATCAAGGGCAATCCTGAGAGGCCCTGGCTCGGGTCCTCACCTCGTGCAGGCTAAGCTGCTTGCCCTCTCTCCGCTTGGAGTCAAAGCGGCCATAGATGATGCTGTATTTGCGTATCTCCTCTTCCTTCTGACTGTCATTATCATCCATCTCAAAGATGTGTCCCACACTCCGTGCCAGCTTCTTATTCAGCTTCAGCAGGGATGTAACCTCCCCAGCATCCCCCCTAGGGAAGCTCCGGAAGATCCTCTCCACACTCTCCACCACCATTCGGACCATCTCTGGCTCCAGTCTGTCTGGACCACCTGCAGTCCCACCTGCTGCCAACCCCCCAGCCCCAGTCCCCTCAGAGGCTCCTCCCCCTGCAGGTGGGGAGAAGGGGGGTGAGCCAGCCTCCTCATCTCCTCCTGCCCCAACGTCCGACTCTGGAGTGCTCCGGCCTGGCCAGATCCGGGGGTCCCCAGCCCCAGGTCCCCCAGGCAGTGGTGATAGCTTCTCTCCAAGTTCAAGGGGACTCTTGGGGCTAAAACTGCGGGCACTGCCTGCCTTTTCCCCTGGGCTGCCATGCCCATTGCTCATGCTCCCTTTCCGGCTACCCGCGGTCTCAGAGATCTTGAAAAGCGGGATGCTGGAGACAGGCACAGCAGGCACTGGTTGACTGAAGAGCCCTGGATTGGTGGCCCACTCTCTCAGTGCCTTCTGCAGGCGTCGGACATGGAGGGGCTTGGTGGCCATGCCCACAAGTGCCATGATCTCTAGAAACTCCTCCTCGCCAGCCTCACACAGCTGCTGCACGTCGTCCCCTCCCTGCTGGATGAAGGTCTCGTAGTAGGAAAGGAGGTTAGCGCGTTGTAGAACCCGGTACAGCTGTAGCTCCCCCAGTGTCCGAGGCAGGGCCATGGTGCGGGCACTGGGCCTGAGAAGGAAGGGCACAAGAGGGAGGCAGTCAGTGCAAGTCCCCATGCTGGGTACCAACCCACACTAACAATTGTCCTCCCTTTCCTGTCTGCTTCTCTTCCCCTCCCTCGTTTGAATGCTCTCCTGCCCAGTGCCAAGGGCTGAGCACAGACTATGAGAATCAGGCACTGCTCAGAGACAATGCCATCCCAGACTAGCCAGAAGCACCAAAAGTCAGTACCCTGTCCCTACAGGGTGCAGATACCCTTCTGGTCTAGGGCAAGAAGACCTAGAGCCCTGAGGCCAACCAATAAGCCTCTGGGATGGCTGGATCTCTCTCTCCCCCAAAAACAGTCCTCACCTTCTACCCTAAACACTCAGCGGCCTCAACACTACTTAAAGTGACATCTCACACTAAGGTGAATGCAGGACCCCTGTCCTCCCCACAGCAGACACTGGTAGCTACTGCTGGCCAGCTTCACTCCCTGGTGGCATCCTGCCCAGGTGGCTGAGAGGGAGAGGTGTGGCCTTTACCTGTCCTTCCCCTTCAGTAAGCCAGGTGGATCCCTGCTCCTCTCCCCTCAGCTTTTCCCAAGGATTATGCATTCTCTTAAGGCATCCTTGCTCTGTCCCCCAGGACCTCTCCTCCCTTCTAGACTGTCTAGTGCCCCTCAGTTGCCACTATCCTAGCAGTGAGATTCCCCAAATGCTCTATAAGCCTTCAGCTTAGGGGCCCGCGGGAGGGGAGGGGCACCTCAATTGTTCTGCTCTGGGGCCGTTCCACCCCCACACACTCCCACAGTGGTTGCGTCTGTGGGCGAAAACCGCCCCAGGGCTCCCGCCTACTTCTCTCCCTTATATTCCACCCACATCTTCAAGTGGAGTGGGGGAGCGGCTCAAGGCTCTTGACTGAGGGGCTGCACACAAATATTCCCCTCTAGACTCCGTGAATAAAGGGACAGATATGGGAGAGAACGCCTAAGACATCCTTGCCTCTCTGCAGCCCCAAAGATGCTCCTTTAACTCAAGGTACCGGCTTCTCCTGCACCCCGGGGGCTCAGGTGTTCCGTGCCAATGACGACTGAGCCAGCCGAGCGCCCCCCAATCCCTCCCTGCACTGTTGCCAGCTCGAGCTCCCGGGCTTCCCCTGACGCTTGGGGGCTCCCACATTCTTTGCAGGGGGCTCGCATGCCAGGTCATGCCCACAAAGTAAACCAGACTTGGAGAATTAGGTGTTACTCTCTCATATCCAGCTTCATCAAACCTTTGCCTGCTCCCAGGGTCCCCTAATTCGAAGACGCACCCCCTTTTCCATCAGTCTCCACCCTCCCACCCCCGTCCCACTTCCCCACGTCCTCTCCTCGACCTCCACCCTCCAGACCTCAATCCCGAGTCCGGCTCCACCCATCTCCACTCCCCATCGTCTCCCTTCGCCCACTAACTTGAGTCTGGGCTTTGGGGTCCGGCGGGCGCTGTCCCCTCCGCCCGGCGGCTGCTCGGCTGTGGGGGAAGGCGCCCTGTGCATGGACGGCCGGAGACCACCCGGGCTGTCCCCCTCGGTGCCCGGCGCTCGGCGCCTGCTGCGCGCTGCGTTCTTCCCCGCGCAGGATGCCGTTGTCCACCGCTGTCCAGGCTCCGTCCCTCCCTCCACGTCTTTTCTCTCCGAGCCTCCGCGCCTCTGTCTGTGCCTCTGCCCCCACCTCCCCGGCTGCGCTTGCAGCCTCTCCGCGCCTCCGCCCCCGCAGGACGCACGGGGAGCGAGGCCCGCGCTGCGCTGGCTGCCGGGCTGGCGGGCGGAGGGCGTGGGCACAGCCGGGGGCGGGGGCGGGGGCAGAGGCGGGGGGGCGGGAGCCCGAGCCTCTGGGCCGCCGAGACGCCGCGGCTAGGAGATTGAGGGAGGCGGAGACCGAGGGAAGGGGGTGTGGAACAGGAGGCGGGGGCGGGGACTCAGCCGGGGCGCCGAGTTAGGGACCGAGGCGAACCAGGCCGGGACGTGGAAGGCGGGCTTGGGGACCCAGCGGGCGGGGCGAGGTCGCTCCGTGCCGCCCACGCCGGATGCACAGCCGGCCCTCTCTGCGCCCACGTACCCACGTGAGCGCCCCGCCGGCGACATTCCTATTCCCCCCGTACTCCTACCCCTCCGAGCTGAGAGCGGAGTTTCACAACCACGCACAGGTACACAGAGACAGAAGCGCTCGGACGTGCACACGCGCCTAAACAACTACGCGGACGCCCGCTGCCCACACTCAGGCCGTGCGGTGCTGTACGTGTGAATGTTAGGAGTGAGCCGGCAAAAGTTGGCGACAGCTTGGGGTGCGCGGCGACTCTTGTGCGTGCCTCTGACTCCCATGGAGTGTACACTTAGTGCAGGTCTGAGTGCGTGGGGCTCTGCAGGAAGCCCTTAGATAACCGGACGCGCTTCCCTAGCCCCCAGAGGACTAATTTGAGGAGGCCGCTCTCAGAAACCCAGGCCTCCTCCAGCCTTGCCTCGAGACGTTGCCAAAGTTTGGGAAACGGGATAGGCGGGTTATGTTAGGAGCCACCATTTAGGTGCGCGTGTTGATTAGACGCGTCGGATTTTGTTAGCGCTTAGGTCAGGCAGAGATGGGATGCGTCCCGCCTTGCTCTACTTGTACCCGATTTGCTAAGGTTGAGGCCCTGCCTGGGAATTCTGTGTGGCAAAGCTGCGATAAGGAGGATACCCTTTCCAAGGACGTCTATCAGGGGCCCCTTTTCCGAGAGAGTCTAGTGGAAGTGAGCAGGAGGCCGGCAGTGTCCGACCTGACATCCTAGGGAGGAGCTGGAAGGAGGAGCGCCTTCAAGCAGCTTAGTTCCCCTCCGCAGCCCACCATCCCCTCCTCCCTTGGTTTCTCCTCGCCCCATCTGGTTCCCATTACACTCCCGCCCACGGCTGGGAGGGCTGGGGGCGGGGGCTCTGAGGGCCGGGCCCAACAGCTCTAGGCCCCAGGGAAATTGGGCGGGGGGGGGGGCAGCGGGACGCTGGCGGTCTGGCCACAGGCTTGGTTCCCCCGGGTCTGAAACCTCAGCGCCGCCCCGCCGTTCCGCACGTCTGAGTGGCAGGGCCGAGCAAGGGCGTGGGTGGCGTGGGCCGGGGCTGGTTCTACATTCCGGCGTGGCGAGGGGACCTTTCCATCTCTGGTGGGGGCAGGGGAGGAGGAGTGCGTTATCGGTGGGGGGGATTTCAATGGCTCACATTCTCTCATCCCACGAACAGCCAAACACAGCGGGGGTGGTAGGAACGTGCATAGTCCCCTCTCACAATTCCCCGTCCTGCAACTGGAGGGCGCCGCTAGACCGGCTCCCTCGCGGGCACCCCCGGATCCCCTCAGAGGTCTGTGGGCACCCCTCCCCCATCCCACCCCCCCCCTCAGGTTATTTTGGATCCTGGGCTGCCAGCCGCTGGCCCCGGGTTTCCACGTGCCCCCTCCCTCCCCCTGCCCACGCTCCCCGTGACGCACATCCTCCGCCCACGCAGCTCTGCTCGAGTCGCCCCCCTCCCTCCCACCCGGGCCCCCTTGGGGCGGCGCTGAGCCCTGGGATCGGGAGGGAGACGCCCGCCCACGGAGGAGGGCGGAGTAGGGCGTGAAGCAAGGGCGCGGCAACGTCCCGGGCGCCGAGCGCCTGGGTCCCGGTCCAGGAAAGAGGACGAGGGAGGAGCCGACTTCGAGACCTCCACTCCCGGGTCCTGGGGCGGGTGCTCGGCCAGAGAGGGAGCAGGGAAGGAAAATCCCGCGGAAGGAGCCTGCCCACCCCCTAGTGGAGTCAGAAGGGTCAGGGTGTGAACCTGTGTGAGAGTGAAACTGCCGAGTGTTTGTATCCTTGTTTCTGAAAATTGTCGTGAGGTTCAAATGAGAGAATGTATATGAAAACTCTTCATAAATTGTAAAATGCTAAGCAAATTTAAGACGCTGTTGCCAGTTTGTGTCTCTGTATCCTGGGATTATGTATTTATACGTTTCTTTACATTTACTTGTATTTCTGTGTCTCTGTCTCTCTAGGTTTGCATCTGAGCCCCTATTTAAAAAAAAAAATCATTGACTTGTCAGGCCCGCCGGAGGCCCAGAGCGCCCCCGCAGCCCGAGCTGCTGAGATGTCTGTTCTTCCCTCCCACTCCCACCACCCCCAACTCCCCTCCTACTCCCTTCCGTTGAGAACAAGGAATTTCCAGCCTTTAGCAAAGGGAGAGAGACAAAGAGAGACTGAGACCACGGAAAACTGTAGAAAAACATAAAGATTAGAGGCAGGTGGTGGTGGGGGGTGACAAAAAAAGGGAGTGGGGAACAAATACAAGAATTTTCATCTTTTTTTCTGCATGGGCCCCATTCTTCCCAGTGTCCCTTTTTCTTAACTCAGGGCCACTCCCCTGCCTGACTCTCCTGCTTCTCTCCTCCCCCTGTGGTCTCAAAGACACAGAGCAAAACAACTGATCTCCTTTAATCAAGGATTAATATTCTCTTTATCACCTACTCTGGCCTGTTCAAGGAAGGAAAACAGTATCCTTGGTCCTAGTTTTCCAAGAAAAGAGGAAAAGATTGCGAAGAAAGGGGGGAAAGTGGGTGGAAGAGGAGTGAGGAGACTGTTTCTAGGCACGTGTAGATTTTCATCTAGCAGATTGCTCTGCTCAGTCCTCCCCCCACGTTTTTACCGGGCCAAATCCAACTCACTCAGCAAGATTTGGCTCAAATCTCTCCTTCCTGGAGCCCCTCTACTCCTCCAAGCAGAATTAATTCCTCCCACCCCTCAGTGGCCTCGTGGTTCTTTGTACACATTTCAGTTAAAGTTGCTTGTTTCACTCTCAGCCTAGGACCTCTCCAGGGTAGGCTTGTTATCTGGTAGACCCTCTGAAATGAATGAATTGTTGGTGCTATTTACAGGCCTGAGCAATTTTGAAAAGGGCAGTTGACAGATGTTACTCTAAAAGGGGCTGAGCCTGAGCAAAACTGCTATTTTTTTTAAAAAAAAATTTTAAGAGACAGACTCTCCCTGTGTCGTCCAGGCTGGAATGCAGTGGCATGATCATAGCTCATGGAAACCTCAAATTCCTGGGCTCAATCAATCCTTGTACCTCAGCCTCCCAAGTATTTCGAACTATAGTCGCAGGCCAGCATGCCTGGCTAATTTTTACAGTTTTTGGTAGAGACATAGTCTTGCTGTTTTGCCCAGGCTGGTCTCTAACTTCTGGCCTCAACTGATCCTCCTGCCTTGGCCTCCCACATTACTGGGATCCTGTTCCCTTTTAACATTTCCAGTGAGTCCCACAGGTCTGACTCCTTGACCTTCTAAAATGTCCACTATTCTGTTAATTGCCACCTAGATGCTAAAGGTACAAGGCTAAAATCCATGCAGTAATAGAAAAATAAGAATAGAAAGTAATTATTTTACTTCTTTTCCTCTTTCAGTATCATATCAGAATTTATCATATAAGGAGTACTGTCCTTGAAGTTACTAATTTTACAAGAAATGTTTCACCTCTCAAAAACAAATAATCCTAACCACTGCCTCAAAGGAACTCTGACTAGTAGGGGCAATAGGCATGTAAACAAATAACTATAGCATAGTGCGATAATAGGGTTAGAATAACAGAAGTATAAGAGAGCAAGTGGTCTGTTCTGCTGGGGGTTGGGAGGGGCCGGTTTAGACAAGTGTCCAAAGGAAGTGATGATGTAGTCCAGGATTTTGGAGTATGAATAGAAGATTTCTAGGAGGAAGGGAAGTCAGTTCACAGAGACCAGGATGTACACTTGCATGGAGGTATGAAACAATAAGTATGAGAAACTAGAAATTATTCATTATTGCTGGGTAGGAAGTGAAGGTGGTTAGAAATGAGCCTAAGGAGGTGTACAAGGCCATTTGGTTAAAGATATAGACTAGTGCTTCTCAAACTATGGTTAAGGACCAATTGTTAAAATGTTTCCAATTATTGTCCACTATTTTTATAAAATACACTAAAAGTGAATTATTCAAAAACTGAAACAAGGCGGGGTGCAGTGGCTCACACCTGTAATCCTAGCATTCTGGGAGGCTGAGGTGGGAGGATCCCTTGAACTGAGGAGTTCAAGACTAGCCTGAGCAAGAGTGAAACCCTATTTCTACTAAAAATAGAAAAAATTAGCTGGGTGTGGTGGCACATGCCTGTAGTCCCAGCTACTCAGGAGGCTGAGGCAGGAGGATTCCTTGAGCCCAGGAGTTTGAGGTTGCTGTGAGCAAGGCTGACGCTATGGCACTCTAGCCCAGGCAACAGAGTGAGACTCTGTCTCAAAAAAAAAAAACAAAACAAAAGAAAAAAAAAAAACTAAGAAATAACCCCCCATTTTCACTAGATTAAATAAATATAAAATTTCTTTGTCAAATTGCTATAAAACTTTTTAAATGCTTACACTTAATTTCTGAAATTGTTTCGTTGCAGATTGGTAACAAACTTTGAATTGCATTGTTACAGTTACTTCTTTCTTTACATCTATATTTTAGGCCATGCTAAGGACCCTGTACTTCATCCTGTGGAGTTACTGTGGAGCCACAAAGCCTTGGTTACATGGTAATGGCATGGTCAGATCTGCATTTAAGAGTAGAGTGGAGGAAGGATTTGTGGTGCCAAAAACATCAGGGAGGCCAGCTTGAAGGAAACTGAAAGACCTTCTCACTTGAAGTTCCAAATGAGAGATGGCAAGGTGTTGGATGAAATCAGTGGCATGGGATGCAGAGAAAAGGACAGATTCAAAAGATGGTCAGGGCGGCGCGGTGGCTCACACCTGTAATCCTAGCACTCTGGGAGGCCGAGGTGGGTGGATCGCTCAAGGTCAGGAGTTCAAAACCAGCCTGAACAAGAGCGAGACCCCGTCTCTACTGAAAAATAGAAAGAAATTAATTGGCCAACTAAACATATACAGAAAAAATTAGCTGGGCATGGTGGCGCATGCCTGCAGTCCCAGCTACTCGGGAGGCTGAGGCAGAAGGATCGCTTGAGCCCAGGAGTTTGAGGTTGCTGTGAGCTAGGCTGATGCCCCAGCACTCTACCCCAGGCAACAGAGTGAGACTCTGTCTCAAAAAAAAGATGGTCAGAAGGTAAAGTTAATAGGACTTGATCAATTGGTTAAGGGGTTGAGGGGAGAAAACAAGGGTATAGGCTGACTCTCAGGCTTCTAGCTTGGGTGACTGAGTATATGGGATGGAGTGCTCCTTCTCAAAACTCTGGAATTGCCTTCATCAGATATTCACGATATGCAATCCTTTATCCACAATTCCTAAATTCAAAAAATTCTGCAAACTAAAAGTTTTTTCGTAACACATTTGCCAATAAAACCTAATCTGACCTCAATTTATTTTGTGGTAGAACCTGATCTAAACTTATATGAGGTTATTTATAATTTTCATTTGTTCCTCTTTAATTTATCCCAGTATAAATATTCCTAAGTCATTGAAGAGATATTAATTTGTTTGATTACCGAGTGCTGTCCAGATGCCATTGGGATTGTTGCCTTATATTTTGTATATGTACCATACTATAATAACTTTAGAAAATTCAAAAAATTTTGAAACACATTTACCATCCAGATTTCCCGCCCCATTTACTCATCAGTCTTGGCCTGAGTTCTTTTGGCCATTTGCATAAACCAGATCCACCTGCAGATAATGAATATTCATTGCATTGTGTGCTATAGACTCTGAAGGAGATTCTTAAAGTGTTTCAAGCAAGCAGTGTCCTCATTATTAAAACAGGGCTAAAAGCTTCTTGAATGACTATCTTGAAGTGACAGCACTCATTTGGATGATAAGTAGAGATGTGTTTATGGACAACCAGTCTCGTTACTGTACATCTTGTTTACATATTTTAATAGTGGTCAGTTCCAGTTCCATATTCTGGAATTAGTTCCCAAACCTGAAATTAGTTTCTCTGGTTTTGCCTTTAGTCAAAAGCAAAGAGTAAGCTATGAGTGAGTGGTAAGAATGGGGCCTGGAAGAAAATATGAAATGTGTGTTTATATATGAGTATACATACATACATGTAAGTAATATACATTTGTGTGTATATATATTACTAGACTTTATTCATTTAGGGATAGAGTCTCATTCTGTTGCCCAGGCTAGAGTGCAGTGGTGTCATCATAGCTCACTGCAACCATAAACTTCTGGGTTCAAGCGATCCTCCTGCCTCAGCCTCCCAAGTAGCTGGGACTATAGGTGTGTGCCACCACGTCTGGCTAAATTTTCCATTTTTTTAGAGACGGACTCTTGCTCTTGTTCAGGCTGGTCTTGAATTCCTGGCCTCAAGCAGTCCTCCCACCTTGACCTCCTAGAGTGCTAAGATTACAGGTATGAGCCACCAAGCCCTGCCAATTTTTTTAAAACAGTTTTAGATTTACAGAAAAATTGAAATGATATTACAGAGAGTTTTTATGTATCCCACATCCAATTTCCCCTACTATTACATTAGTATGGTACATTTGCCACCATTAATGAACCAGTATTAATATATTAGTAGTAATTAAAGTCTAAATTAATTCAGATTAATTTATTCAGTTTTCCTAAGTTTTTTTTTCAAACCTAATTTTTTTTTCTGTTCCAGGATTCCATCCACAATACCACATTGTATTTAGTGTTCATGTCTCCTTAGGCTCCTCTTGGCTGTGACAATTCCTTGGACTTTCCTTGTTTTTGATGACTTTGACAGTTCTGAGGAGTACTGATCAGGTATTAAGCAGAATGCCCCTCTATTGAAATTTAAAAAAAAAATTCCTGGGTGTAATAGGACTCTATTGGAATTTGTCTAATGTTTTTCTCATGATTAGTCTGGTGTTATGGGTTTGGAGAAGGAAGACCACAGAGGTAAATATGCCATTTTTATCACATGATTTCAGAGGTACGTAGTATCAATGTGATTTATTGCTGTTGATGCTGACCTACCTAGGTCAGCTGAGGGAATGTATGTGTGACACATAGGATGGCCATTGTGGTGGCACAGTTGGCCGAGATTTTTTCTTTCTGAGGATGAAATTTCTTCTCTTGCCCATGGCTCAGCCCCATTTTGACTTTTTAAAAATTTCTTGTTTTGAAAGCTTGAGCCTTGCCCAAAAGTTACCCACTTCCTTGAATTTCTCAACTCACTTGGCTCCATCATTTCTAGTCTTCCTACCCCTCACCATCAGATCCTCTTTAAAAAAGATGCTTCAATTTCTACTAACAGTTTATGAACACCTGCTATGTGCCAGGCACTCTGCTAGGCCCTCATTGTGTTAAATTATTCAGTGGGAAGCAGCTTATACACAGAAATAACTCAGGCTTTGGGGTCAGTAGGATTTAGGTTGGGACAGCAGCCCAGAGGAACAAACTGTGAAATCTTGGGCAAGTTCCTTTGACTGCCTTCACCTTGGCCGCTTTTTGTTTTTTTGATACAGGGTCTAGCTCTGTTGCCTGCACTAGATTGCACTGGTGTCATCATAGCTCACTGCAACCTCTAACTCTTGGACTCCTGCCTCATCCTCTTCAGAAGCTGAGACCACAGGCATGCATCACCACACCTAATTTTTGTATTTTATGTAGAGACACGGTCTCCCTGTGTTGTTCAGGCTAGCCTCGGACTCCTGGCCTCAGGCAATCCTCCCACCTGAGTCTCCGAAATTGCTAGGATTACAGGCATGAGCCACCACACCCAGCCTTCCTTGGTTTCTTAAATGGAGAGAATTATATTTGTCTCACGAGATGATGTGAGGAATAAAGACATCTTCTCTTAATCCTCACATTCATTTTGTTTTCCAAAATAAAAATACCCATGACTACATTTTTAAACGCTAATGTTCATGCCTATAAAATACTGTCAATATTTTTGCGACTTCTGTTTTAAATCCTTTAGGACTTTGGAGGAGCACACTTTGTCGTTCGTTTTACACTAAAAAATAGTCCCGTCAGGACCCTATTCATAAAGATATCTCAATTATAGGCTTCACATAACAGAAAGATCGTGGTACAAGGGGCAGAAAGAAAACCAAAGGAACTTGATACAGTTCAGAAGAAAATACCAAGTTCGGTCCAGGAGGCCTTGCCCATTGTGATTTTCTATTGGTTGGCCTTACCATCAATCGCGCCAGTTGTAAATAAACTGGAGACGGAAGCATGTTGTTAAGGGGTGGGACCTTCCTGTCGCCATTGCAGGGTGAGACCGGTTTCTAATAGGCTGAAAACTGCTTCTCCCGCCCTCTCTCATCGGTTGCTAAGGGGCGGGACTCCTACGGCCCGTGGAGGGGTGCTCGAAGCCTCGCCCGTCCGATTGGTTCATAGGAGCGGGTCTTGTAGCGGATAGGCTGTTGGCGTCGCCTGTTTCGGGTTAGTTGCTGTGGGGAAGCACGTGAGGAGGAGGCGGCGTGAGGCAACCATGGCGGGAGGAATGAAAGTGGCGGTCTCCCCGGCAGTTGGTCCCGGGTCCTGGGGCTGGGGGGCCGGATGCAGTGGGGCAGTACGGCTGCTCTTAGTCCTCTCCGGCTGCTTTGTCTGCGGCTCAGGTACCGCCCGGACAGCAGCTGCCAGGGGGGCGGGTGCCGAGGGGGTTATTTTTGGAAAAGTGGAGATGGTCCCGAGGGCGCGCGCGGTTACATTGCCTAGGGGCGGTGGCTCTGCGGCGGGGCGCAGACGTGTTGCGGCGGAAGAAGTTTCGTTGAGCAGTGGGCTTCGGGATTGAGGGGTCAAGGCCCTGGAGCGGGCTGGGGGAGCTCCGCAGAGTGGGGAGGAGCCTGGAACCTTTTGGGGGAGACAGGAAGGGAGGCCTAGACTGACTGAGAAGCGGTCTTGGGGGCTGCGTAGCAGTGGTCTCCTCAAGTTTCTTGGTTGAAAAGGAAGAGACTGGGAGACCATTCCAGGCAGGAGGAGCTTCCGCGGGAAAGGGAGCATCCCATTCATTGAGCTTGACTGTATGCTCTGTCAGCATGGGTGGCAGAACAGGTAATTATAGTTCGTAGAACTGCAGTGATGTCTAATATCTTATGCTCTTGGGAGAACTTGGCCTCTAACAGCCCTGTAGAACGGACCTGGAGTCACTATATCCTAGTTTCCAAAGATGATACGTGTGCCATTTACCATCGAATAGGTTTCTTTTGGAAATTTATTCATTTTTCCAAGCAAACTTATCTGGTACCTGTTGCTGGATAATCAGCTGTGGACTGGAAAGGAAATTCTTTTCTGCTCCAATTCAGAAAACTTAGAGCATGTTTGTAAAAAACTTCCTTCTACTCCCTTGTCGTTAAATTCACAACAGGAAAATAAGTGAGGTTTCCAAGCTTCCACTGGAGGGAGTTGAAACTCAAGAAAATAAAGATAATCATATCTTGTAAACACACATTATGGTCTCTCATCTCTTCCTTTGGTTCCTGCCTATCTCATGCTGTCACTTATGATCATCCTTAGCTGCAGCTTTAAGGTGGCCTCAGCATCTATAGATCTAGTTCCAAAGTGCAGCATCCTTCTAAAAATGGGTTTTTTAGGGAGAGGGGAGTAGGTATTCTGGAAGGTTCTTTTCCACAGGGCCCAGAATAACATTAAAATGGCTATTACCAGAATGAACTTTAAAAAAATGCGGTAGTGGGTTGTGGGGATAAAACAAGAAAATATATACAAAAATGCTCTTAACGTAATAAGCAATCAGCAGTCTCTTTTTCTTCTAAGTTTCTTTAATGAGGAGAGGAACAGGGACTTCTTGGTTGGAGAATAGTAAACTCGGGTTGATATTTGTTATGTACAGCCTGATAAATTATGTGGGTGGCAGCTACAAAGAACAATCATGTAATAGAGAAGAACTTTCTAAAAGTCAGAAGTACCCCAAAATAGTATGGAATACTTCAAAAGGTAGAGAGTTACTTCTCACTGGAAGTTTTTTGAAAAATTTTGTTAAAAATAATGCATGTTTGGGCTGGGTGCGGTGGCTTACGCCTGTAGTAATCCTTAGCACTCTGGGAGGCTGAGGCGGGCGGATCGTTCATGGTCAGGAGTTCAAAACCAGCCTGAGCAAGAGCCAGACCCCGTCTCTGCTAAAAATAGAAATTAATTGGCCAACTAAAATATATAGAAAAAATTAGGTGGGCATGGTGGCACATGCCTGTAGTCCCAGCTACTCGGGAGGCTGAGGCAGAAGGATTGCTTGAGCCCAGGAGTTTGAGGTTGCTGTGAGCAAGGCTGACGCCATGGCACTCTAGCCCGGGCAACAAAGTGAGACTCTGTCTCAAAAAAAAAAAAAAGGAAATTAATTGGCCAACTAAAAATATATATTAAAAAAATTAGCCGGGCATGGTGGGCACATGCCTGTAGTCCCAGCTACTCGGGAGGCTGAGGCAGAAGGATTGCTTGAACCCAGGAGTTTGAGGTTGCTGTCAGCTAGGCTAATGCCAGGGCACTCTAGCCTGGGCAACAAAGTAAGACTCCATCTCAAAAAAATAAATAAATAAATAAAATAATGCATGTTTTAGACTATTTGGCAAGTACAATTAAGTGTAAAGAAGTAGGTAGGAAACCTCACTTTCATTCCAAGGCAGTCCATTTTAGCACACTGTCTTCTGTTTTTTCCCATGTGTTTTCAATTAAAAAAATTTTTTTTTGATTTGATGATATAATACTCATATCTAGTCAGTAATCTAGTTTTCTTTCGTGGAGGCTGTCAATTGTAAGATAGTTTTCTCATTTGATTTTGTAGCACAATAATTTTCCTAAGTTATTTAAAATTCTTCACAAATGTTATTTTACTTGTATTACATTCCATTGTATGGCCATTTATTTAATTTTTCTGGATCAAACATTTGGTTGGGTATTTGTGGTTTTTCTAGTTTTTCATTGTAAATTTGTTAACCTCTGTGTATAGATTTTTTATTGCATTAGGATTATTTTTTAAGGATAGATTCTCAGAAATGAATTTATTAGATTAAAAGCTAAAATATCTTTACGATTCTGAAAACGTCTTGCTTTCTTGAAAAAGTGTGCCAGTTTTCACCACTCTCAGCAGTGTTTGCCCTTCCCTTGCCAATATTGGATATTCTAGACTGTAATATTTGTGTTAATTTGAAAGACTGAACATGGTATCTTATTTTACTTTGCATATATTACATTATTAGAGTGAACATTTTTCAACTGGTTACTAGCTATTTTAATTTTCCGTATGGATTTACATTTTGGAGAGGTTGTGTGTCCTTTGTCCTTGGCTCATGATTACTATTTATTAGCATTTTTGTGTACTTTCAAAAACAAATTTATGAGCTTCTCTCTCTCTATATATATATATGTATATGTCTATATATATATATGTTTTTTTTTTTTTTTTGAGACAGTCTTGCTCTGTTGCCTGGGCTAGAGTGCCATGACGTCAGCCTAACTCACAGCAGCCTCCTGCCTCAGCCTCCCAAGTAGCTGGGACTACAAGAGTGTGCCACCATGCCAGGCTAATTTTTTCTGTTTTTAGTAGAGATGGGGGTCTCATTCTTGCTCAGGCTGGTCTCAAACTCCTGAGCTCAAGCGATCTTCTGCCTCTGCCTCTCTGAGTGCTAGAATTACAGGCATGAACCATTGGGCCCAGCCCAGCTTTTTAATATATTAAAGACATGTATTTTTAATAATCTATGTATTTATTACAGAACTTTTCCTTGTTTGTCCCTTTTTATCTTTTTAAATAGATTTGTATTTTTTATGTGGTCACTTTACTTTCATTCTTTAAATTTATTTACATTGTTTTTACACTTAAATAGTTGTCCAAAATTAAGTTGCTATTTTTTTGTTTTTCATGGTAAAATTTAATTTTTAAAAATTTTACTTTTTAATTTGTAATTCATGTTGGCATTTGGTGTTAGGTGAAGATCTAGATACATTTTATTTTCCAAATAAACTAGTCAGTTGCCCCAAAATGCCCATTGAATAAGCCCACTAATTTAAAATGCAATTTTTAAGGAGACTTCTAAGTATGAACTGGATTACCTCTTGACAGAAATGAATAGAAGCTATTTGAGAATTAGAAGAGGTTCTTTTTCATGACACTTTTTTTTTTTCCCGTAATGAGACAGGGTCTGGCTCTGTCTCCAGGCTGGCACGATCATAGCTCACTGTAACCTCGAATTCCTGGGCTCAGGCAAGTAGCTGGGACTAGAGGTGGGCACCACCATGCCCAGCTAATTTTTTTTTATTTTTTTTATTTCTAGAGATGGGTGACTTGCTACTTTGCCCAGGCTGGTCTTGAATTCCTCAGCTCAAGTGATCCTCCTGCCTCCCAAAGGGCTGGGATTACAGGTGTGAGCCACTGTGCCTGGTCTGTTTTTCGTGACTTTTTAGGATCCCTTCCATCCTCACATACTGTGGATCATTTTTGTTATCTTCTGGCTGTAGATGTTAAATGATGAGTGTTGTTAATTGAAAAGTAAGTGAAAATTAAGTTTGTAATAATTACAAGTAAATATAAGGTTATTAACCTTTGAATAGCTACTCTATAGCTAAGTACAATAAGCAAGTTCAAGTTGTGATTTAGTAAATTCTAAGAGGTTCAGAAGGCATTTTCCTAAATGTTTAATTTATTGTGCTTTTTAACATGCTGGATGACTCCCTTTGGGGAGGGGAAGAAAGGTGATGCATGTCATTTTGCTGTGGGAAGCACAAGGTACTAACATGAACATTTTGACAATTTGTATGTGTTTAAAGTCATTTGGTTTAGTTCTCTGTTTCTAAATATTCAAGCTACAGCTCGAGTGGTGATCTTTTCCACAGATTATTCTCCTTAGGCTGAATTGGTGTATTTCCCCCTCAGTGCATTTCCAAAGACGTGCCTGGCCAAGGTGCTGATTTCTGTAGGCAGTTACTATCAAAGAGATTGATTTACTTACTTACTTAAAATTCCTTTTATTTTCTTTCCTTCCCTTCCCGTTCCGTTTCCCTTTCCCCTTTCTTTTTTTTTTTTTTTGACAGAGTCTCACTCTGTTGCCCGGGCTTGAGTGCCGTGGTGTCAGCCTAGCGCTCACAGCATCCTCAAACTCCTGGGCTCAAGCAATCCTACTGCCTCAGCCTCCCAAGTAGCTGGGACTACATGCACGTGCCACCATGCCTGGCTAATTTCTTTCTATTTATAGTAGACGGGTCTCATTCTTGCTCAGGCTGGTCTCGAACTCCTGAGCTCAAGCAATCCTCCCGCCTCAGCCTCCCAGAGTGCTAGGATTACAGGTGTGAGCCACCATGCCCAGCCTTAAAATTCTTTTTCTTGAGTGGTTTGGACCTCAAGAAAGAACTAGATATGTTAATTCTGGCTTCTCCTTCTCATCCTCTTCTTCTTTTTCTTCTTCTTCTTCTTTTTTTTTTTGAGATAGGGTCTTGCTCTGTTGCCCAGGCTGCAGTAGAGTTCCTTGTAGCTCACTACAGCCTGATGCTCTTGGGCTCAAGAGATCCTCCTGTCTCATCCTCCTGAGTAGCTGGGATTATAGGCATGTACCACTGTGCCTGGCTCATTTCTTCTTTTAAAACAATTTTATTTCTTTGGGAATTTGATATTTAAGAATTTTAAACTTAGTTTAAAAACAATGATGCCCTTTTTTTGGCATTAAAATTTTTCAAATGGCCTGTGCTATTAACACGTTATTTGTATCTTACAACCTTCTTGAAAATAATAATGGACCTTAACAGGTGTAGTGTTATATTACTTGGTATTGTGGGAGAGAGGGGTTAATAAGTGGGTCTTTTATTTACTTATGTTTTGGATAAGTATGTATTTTTACTTGGGGCTTTGTAAATAAACTGGATGTTATTTTAAGGAAGTGATAGGTTCTTACTCAACTTTTAATTTTATCAAAATACTTCCCAATGTTTTTGCAGACCTCAGTGAATTTGTAAGTACAGTATTTTTAAATTTCACATAACCTTACTATTCACTCTCCAGAAGAACATACTTTTGATCCATATTTGTGACTGGATATCCTTTTAGTATATTTATGGGCTTGTTAGTGAGATAAATGTCAATGGGGTTTTTTAAGAGATTTCATTTTACTAAATAAAAGGTTTTATGTTATGAAAGATAAAGATTTGGAGGATATCTAAATTACTATTGGATTAAACCCTGGTGAGAAACTGACAGTGTCTCATGACCTATTTTTTAAAAAATTGAGATATGATTCATGTATCAGAAAATTCACTTTCACTGATATTTTTTGTATTCACAGGGTTGTGCAAACATCACCACTGTCTAATTCCAGAATATTTTAATTAGTTCAAAATGAAAGTCCATATGCCATAAAGCAGTCACTACCCGTTTCCCTCCTCCCAGCCCCTAGCAACCATTGATCTCTATGCTTTTGCCTATTCTGGACATCTCATATAGATGGAATCATATAATATGTGGCCTTCTTTTTGTTTCTTCTTACACTCAGCAGAATGTTTTCAAGGTTTATCCACGTTGTAGCATGTATTGATGCTTTGTTCCTTTTTATGGCTTCATTTCTTTATTCTTTTCATTGTATGGATATACCACGTTTTTCCATTCATTACTTGATGGACATTTGGGTGGTTTCTACTTTTTGGTTATTATAGATAATGCTGCTAAGAACAATCATGTACAAGGTTTTCTGTGAACATACGTTTTCAGTTCTCTTGGATATATACCTGGGAGTGGAATTCCTGAGTTATATGGTGACTCTATGTTTAACTTTTTGAAGAACTGACAAACTGTTTTCCAAAAAGACTACACCATTTTACATTCCCACCAGCAATATATAAGGGTTACAGTTTCTCCATATCACCACTAACACTTGTTATTGGCCGGATATGGTGGCTCATGCCTGTAATCCTAGCACTCTGGGAGGCCAAGGTGGGAGGATCACTTGAGGTCAGGCGTTCTAGAACACTTGTCATTGCCCTCTTTTTTTTGTTTTTTTTTTGAGACAAAGTCTCACTCTGTTGCCCGGGCTAGAGTGAGTGCCATGGCATCAGCCTAGCTCACAGCAACCTCAAACTCCTGGGCTCAAGCAATCCTTCTGCCTCAGCCTCCCAAGTAGCTGGGACTACAGGCATGTGCCACCATGCCCGG
>CAUYRT010050141.1:0-19948 GCA_963574885.1 Lepilemur ruficaudatus
GCATT
The DNA here is from genome assembly GCA_963574885.1 of Lepilemur ruficaudatus. Classification (NCBI taxonomy): domain Eukaryota; kingdom Metazoa; phylum Chordata; class Mammalia; order Primates; family Lepilemuridae; genus Lepilemur; species Lepilemur ruficaudatus. Next base: position 6 of record CAUYRT010050141.1, read on the forward strand.
AACAGTTGAAGTTACTATTGCAAGGATGTGGAAACAACCCAAGTGCCCGTCAATCCATGAGTGGATTAATAAAATATAGTATATGTATACAATGGAATACTACTCAATATGAAAAATGATGGTGCTCTTGCACCTCTTATATTTTCCTGGGTAGAGCTTGAGCCCATCCTCCCAAGTGAGGTATCACAAGAATGGAAGAATAGGCACCACATGTACTCGCCATCAAACTGGCACTGACTGATCAACACTAAGGTGCTCACACAGTAGTAATTATTCTTTGGGAGTAAGGGGTTTGGGGGTGTGTAATCTCACAACTAATGGACGTGGTGAGTGTTGTAGCGGAGGAAGCTCATCTACAATCATGGTTGGGATGTGGCAAAGTCATAACATGTAACCAAAATGTTTGTACCCCCATAATTTCCTGAAATAATAATAATAAAAAAAAGTTGAAGTTGCTATAGATGGAATATTGTCACTGTAAACCAGAGGGTCTACATTTTTCATTCTTTACAATGGAAAGAAATATTTCCAAATACTATAAAATTTACTTATCTATTATATATGTTTTGTGTCTTCTCCCTCTAAAATATAAGCTCCGTAATGTTCATTGTTGTATCCGCATCTCATAGAACATTGTTTAACACATGGTAGGTGTTCATTATATGTTTGTTGAATGCATTAACATTATTGATTTTTCTTTCTATGCCCTTATACCGTTTTCCCAAAATAAGGACCTAATGAGTTAGACCTTTTGACTTCAGTACCTGTAGTGATTTAGTGATTTAAGCAAAATATATGCTTGTCCCTTCAAAGTCCTTATGGTGATTAATTGGTAATGTCAAAGAGAAATCAGGAGTCAAGAAGACTGGGGTTTCTTTTCATTTCCTTTTATTCTAATTGAGGTTTAATTTATATATAATAAAATTACACAGGTCTTAAATGTACAGTTTGATAAATTTTGACAATTGTGTACACCCACGTAACTACTACCCCAGTTAAGATATACTACATTTCCATTATCAACAAAAGTTCCTTGTACTCCTTACTAGTCAACCCCCCCTCCACCCCACCCCAACCTAGGCTTTTCTGTTTGGTTTGCTGATGGCTATCTTCCTACTGCCTCCTCACTTGGCTTTTTGTGTGTATTTATCCCTGGCATGTACTCCCTCTTCTTATAAGGATACCAGTCATACTTGGTTTGACCCACCCATATGACCTCATTTAACCTTAAGTACCTCTTTAAAGGCCCTGTCTCCAAATACAGTCACATTCCAAGTTGGTGGAGATTAGGATTTCAACATATAAATTTGAAGGGACACAATTAAGTCCATAACAACTACTTTCTTTCCAATTTTTATGCCTTTCTCTTTCTTATCTAATTGAACTCTCTAGGGGTTCTGTTATAATGTAGAATAAAATGATAAAAGTAAACTTCCATGCCTTGTTCCCAATCTTATAGGGAAAGCAGATAGTCTTTCACCATTAAGTATGATTTTATTGGAGGTTTTTTGTAAATGCCCTTTATCAGGTTGAGAAACTTTCCTCTTAGTTTGAGGGGAGTTTTTGTCATAAAGGAGTGTTGAATTTCATCAAATCTTTTTTCTGCAACTATTGTGATTGTGTTATGTTTTTTCTTCTTTATTCTGTTATTTGATGATTACCCCATTTGGGAGATACGGGGTATAATATCTTTTCTATAATGACCTTGTCAGCTTTTGGTATCAGGGTTATGCTGGTGGCATAAATGAGTCAGGAGCACATCAGCAAAAATGATGTGGTAGATACCTCTAGGGGCTTGTCCTCCCCCAGAAACAATAAAAAATCTTGCAAAAACTTTCAGAATGTACCTTATCAGAACTCTGGAAAATAGTGAAAGATTTACAGAAACAAAACAAATGCTTAATCAACAGAAAGGCTACTGAAACAGGGTAGGGGAACTTTGTGGAGTTTTAACTTAGCCTTGCCTACCTGCTTCCCAGAATGGCTGCAGTCTTGAGGATGGCAGCCTAAGTTCTAGGTGTGAGTACCTAGTCTCAGAGGATGCAGAGCAGACCCTTTTCTCAAAGAATTGTTTGTCTGTTTTGACCTGTCTGTGGATTCCCTAAAGGGCTGACACAACAAGCCTGCATTTATTTTGCCTGACTTTGAACTCCATCAGAGCAGAGAAGCACAACTACATGGGGGACATTACTTTAAAACACTGAGAGTCAAATGAACATACCACTGACCTCTGGGCTAAAAGACTAACAGGCAAACAATAGATACATCAAAAGCCAAAAAAATTAGATAACCTAGATGAAATGGTCAAATTCCTAGAAACACCCAAACTACCAAAACTGACTCAAGAACAAATAGAAAATCTGAATAGATATATACCAAGAGATTGAATAAGTAACCAAAACCTCCCAACAAAGACAAGCCCAGGATCAGATGGCTTCACTAGTGAATTCTACCAAACATTTAAAGAATTAACTTTTATTAACTTAATTTTAATTAAGAATTAAAATTCTTCTCAGACTCTTCCAAAAAACAGAAGAGAAGAGAACACATCTTAACTCATTTTAAGAAGCCAGTATTACCTTGATATGAAAGCCAGAGACAGACATCACAAGAAAACTATAGCCAACATTCCTTATGAATATGGATGAAAATATCCTCAACAAAATACTAGCAAGTCAAATGCAGCAGCTATTAAAAGGATTATGCATCATAACCAAGTAGGATGTAGCCCAGAAGTACAAAGGTGCTTCAACATATAAAAATCAATCAATGTAATAGAATGAAGGAAAAACTACAAAACATTGCTAAAAAGAAATTAAGGAAGACCTAAATAAGTAGAAAGACATTCTGCTTTTATGGATTTGAAGACTTAAAAGTCTCATTATTGTTAAGAGGGCAGTACTCCCCAGAGTGATCTACAAATTCAATCCCTATCAAAATCCCAGTGACATTTTTTACAGAAATGGAAATGCCAATCCTAAAATTCATACAGAATTTGAAGGATCCCCGAATGGCCAACACAATCTTGAAAGAGGGGAACAAAGATAGAGGACTCATACTTCTTGACTTTAAAACTTACTGTAAAGCTACAGTAATCAAACAGTGTGAGGCTACCATAAGGGTAAATACGTAGATCGTAGAATAGAGTTGAGCATCCGTAAATAAACCTACACATCTCTGGCCAATTGATTTTCAAAAGAGGTGTCTTTAATGGGGAAAGAATAGTCTTTTCAACAAGTGGTACTGAGACAACTGGATATCCCACATACAAAAAAAAAAGATGATGATATTGGATTTTTACTTCATGCTATATATAAAAATTAACTCAAATTAATCAGAAACATAAATACAAGAGCTGAGACTATAAAACTCTTAGGAAATGTAGGTATAAATCTTCATGATTTATATGGATTAGGCAATGGTTTCTTGGATATAACACCAAAAGCACAAACAACCAAAGGAAAAAGACAGATAACTTGGACTTCATGGAAATTAAAACATTTTTGCATCAAAGAACACTGTCAAGACAGTGAAAAGACAACCTACCGAATGGGATAAAATATTTGCAAATCATATATCTTATATGGGCCTAGTATCTAGAATATATAAAGAACTCTTACAATCTGTTTACAAAAAAGACAAACAACCCAATTAAAAATTATGCCAAAGACTTGAATAGACATTTCTCCAAAGAGGATGTGCAAATGGCCAATAAGTAAATGAAGAGAGTCTCAACATCCACTAATCATTAGGGAAATGCAAAAACTATGGTGAGACACCACTTCACACCCTCTAGGCTTTTTATAATTTCAAAAGTGGAAAATAAGTTGGGTGCAGTGCCTCACACCTATAATCTCAGTGACTCAGGAGACTGAGGCAGGAGGATCATTTCAGGCCAGGAGCTTGAAACCAGCCTGGGCAATATAGCAAGACCCCATCTCCAAAAAAAGTTAAAAAGAAATTAGCCAGGCATGATGGCGCATGCCTATAATTCCAGGTGCTTGAGAGGCTGAGGTGGAAGGATCATCTGTGCCCAGGAGTTCAAGGCTACGGGGAGGTGTGATCGCTGTGCCACTGCACACTAGTCTGGGTGACAGAGCAAGAAGACCCCATCTCTTAAAAAAAAGGAAAATAAGTGTTGGTGAGGATGTGGAGAAATTAGAATCCTTACCCATTGCCAGTGGAAATTTAAAATAGTGCAGCTACTATGGAAAACAGTTTGTTGACTCCTCAGTAAGTTAAACAGAATACCATACAACCCATCAACTCCACTCATATTGTGGGTATATACCCAAAATAATTGACAAGGGTTGTTCAAACAAAATCTTATACACAAATGTTCATAGCAGCTCTGTTCACAGTGGCCAAAAGGTGTAAACAACTGAAATATTCATCAACAGAAGAATGGATAAACAAAATGTGGTTTCAATAAATAAAAGGGATGTTTATTCAACCATAAAAAGGAATGAAGTTCTGATACATGCTACAATATGAATGAACCTCGAAAACATGCTAAGTGAAAGAAGCCAGACACAAAAGGCCACATGTTGTGTGATTCCATTTATATGAAATATCCAGAATAAGCAAATCCATATAGAAAAGTAGATTAGTGGTTGCCAGGGGTGAGGGGGAGTTAGGGGAAAATGTAGAATGACTGTTTAATTTGTACAGGGTTTCCATAGGGACTGATGAAAAGTTCTGGAACTAGATGATGGTGGTAGTTATGCAACATTTCCACATACTGAATGCTACTGAATTATACACTTTAAAATGGTAAGTGTGTATTTAACCACAATTTTTAAAAATTAGGAAGAACTTCTTCCTCTGTTTTCTGAAAGAGTTTAAGATTGCTATTATTTCTTTCTTAAATGTTTGGTAGAATTCATCATTGAAACTTCTGGCCTGGATTTGTTGTTTTTGTTGCTGTTAATGTTGATGGTAATGGTGTGTGTATAGATTTTCTTATTTTGCATTTTGTTTTGTGTGCAAAAGTTTTAAAATACAGATTCATTTTCTTTAATAGATGTAGGACTTATTCAGATTTGCTATTTCTACTTGTGTTAGTTTTCATAAGTTTTGTTTTTCATGGAACTTGTTCATTTCATCTAAAGTGTTGAATTTATTGACATAAAATTGTTCATAACTTTTCTTTTTTTAAATTGCCTTAGTATCTGCAGTGATATCCCTCTTTTATTGTTACTATTGGTAATTTGTGATTTTCTCTCTTGATCAGTTTTACTGTGAGATTGTCAATTTCACTATTAAAAAAAGGTTTGTCTTTCGTTGATTTTTCTCTATCATGTGTTTGTTTTCTATTCCATGGATTTCCGTTCTTATTTTTATCATTTCCTTTGTGCTAATTTGGGTTTGATTTGCTTTTTGTTTTGTCTTCAGTTTAGGGCACTGATTTTAAATCTTTCTACTTTTCTAAGATATGTATATAAAACTATAACTTTAGCTGCCTCCCACAAATTATGATAGGTTGTGTGTGCATTATCATTCATTTTAAATATTTTCTAAATTGTTTTTGGTTTGTATGTGTGTGTGTGTGTGTGTGTCTATGGGTTATTCTAAAGTGGTGTCATTTTGGTATTTTTCTGACATCATATTGGTATTGATTTCTAATTTAATTCTGTTGTGGTCAAATATCATACTATATATTGTTTCAGTTCTCTCACGTGTATTGAGTTGGATATAGTATTCTGTAATGTGAAATAGGTCAGTTTACTTGCTAGTATTACTTAGTTGTTCTATATCCTGATTTTTTTGTCTTTTCTTTCTGTCTAGACAGAGGTATTAAAATCTCCAACTAAGATTAGTTTTCTTGCTATATTTCTGTCAGTTTTTGCTTTATGTATTTTGATTCTTTGTTATTAGATTTGTATATATTCAGGATTATTTTATATTATTAATTGTCATTTTTGTTGTGATGAAGTGTCCCTTTATCTCTAGTAATAATTCTTTACTTAAAACCAGCTTTCTCATCCTTAATGTTTTCATGGTGTTTCCTTTCCAACCTTTTACTTACAAATGGTCTTTCTTCAAATTTAAAATGTGAGTCCTATAAGTAGTAGTGGGAGCTTGGTGTATTACCTGATCTTACCTGTTTAGATATCTAAGTGAAATTGTCAGATAGGTAATTAAATATATTAGGTTTGTAGTTCTAAAGAGAGATTCAGACTAGAGAGAAAAATTTATTCTTCAGTGTATAGATCACATATGAAGCCATGAAATTGGATGGGATCACTAAGGAAGTGAGTATAAATTGAGAAGTCATTTATTAGTAATCATGGATTATGGTTATAAATTTTAAAAAAATAGATTATGAGAAAGGATGCTAAGGATAGTAGTAACATGGATGTACATACTTGACATTTTAGCCTTCTCCTAGAAATTTAATATACAGATAGTTCGAAGTGTTGGTGGTCAACTTCAACAGCCCTAAAATGGTCATATTTGACAATTTTGTCCAGTTTTGTTGTTACCAGTAAACAATGATAATCAGAAAAAAATTTATGTTAACACGTGTTGAAATACTATTACAAACACATGAAACTGAAAAAAAATTAGAAACTCAAGAGTGCCCTGTGTTGGCAAAATGAGCACCAACAATGCCTGTCTTCTCTGTTGGCCAGAGTGTATATTTATACAAACATTTTGGAAAGCAGTATGGCATTATTTATTAAAGATAAAGAACAAGTACCCTGTATCCCAGCAATTCCATTCCTAGATATATATACTAGAGAGAATCTCATGCAAGAAATGATTTACTTACAAATATATTCATAGCAGCTTTATTCAGTTAGGGTAGACTAAGCTATGTTAATAAGTGGACAGGGAAAAAAATCAGTGGCTTAGCTGGGCATGGTGGCTCACATCTGTAATCCTAGCACTTTGGGAGGGTAAGGGGGGAGGAACTCCTGAGGCCACGAGTTCAAGACCAGCCTGAGCAACATAGTGAGACCCTGTCTCTATAAAAAATAGAAAAATTAGCCAGGCATAGTGGCATGTTCCTGTAGTCCTAGCTACTTGGGGAGACTGAGGCAGGAGGATCACTTGAGCCCAGGAGTTTGAGGTTGCAGTGAGTTACTACTGCACTCCAGCCCAGGCAACAGAGTGAGACCTTGTCTCAAAAAAAAAAAAAAAAAAAAAAAAATCAGAGGCTTAAAGAACAAGAATTTTCTGTTTCACCTGTAACAGTCCTGGGTGGGATTCAGATTGGCAGTAGTTCTACTCCAATGAATGATGGCTCTGCTATCTTTACCTGCCTTCCAACGTCACCTTGGGCATTGCAGTAACATGGGGGTCAGCAAACTCTGTCCACTGGCCAAATCTGGCCCACTGCCTGTTTTCGTAAATAAAATTTTAAATTGGGACATAGCCGTGTGCATTTGTTTACATAGTGTCTGTGGCTGCTTTCATGCTACAGCAGCAGAGTTGAATAGTTGCAAAAAAAGCTGTAAGGCTCACAAAATGTAATATATTTGCCATCTGACCCTTTAGGAAATTGTTTGTTGGCCCTGCCATAGTAGGTCAGCAAGGAAGAGGAAAGGTATGGAAGAGTACAGATATAACGTCTACTGGTGTTTCACCTGACCACACATAATTACAAGCAGGATTCAGGAATATTATCTATCCGTGTACCCAGGAAGAAGGAAAGAGAGCATTTTGTTGATAACGGATAGTGTCTACCATGGCAACATTCTTCCTAATAGCCCCAAACCAGAAATACTCCAAATGTCTATCAATAGCAGGATGTATAAAAAGTCATAAATGCATACAATGGAATAATACATAGCAAAGAAAACAAACTGCAGCTACATAAATCATAAGCTTAGATAAATCTCACAGACATAATATTGAGAAAAAGAAGTCTCAAAAGTGTATGGTATATTTCTATTTTTATAATGTTCAAAAGCAGCAAAACTAAATCACATTTTTAACCAAATATATAAATGGTAGAACTACAAAGAATAGAAAGGAAATAATTATCGGAAGAGTGGCTGGCTCCTGGAGGTGAGAAGGAGTTGTGACTAGAGATGGATGTTGGTGATGTGTCTGGGTGGCATTGCTGCCACGGCTTTATTTCTTGATCTGGGAAGGGCTTACACTGGGGTTTTCTTTACAATTTAGTCTTTAAACCGAATAGATAATGTAGCTCAGCTGTTTTTAAATGCAAAATAAAACAAAGGGCCCAGAAACAGTTTTCCTAAATATTGAGCTCTAAGAAAGAAATTATCTTTTGAGGTGTTGATTGATAGATAGGCAGATATATCCCCAGCTATATATAAATAGGACATGATCCATTCTGTTCATTTCATCTGTATATGGAAATACATGTGCATGTTTGTCACATATATTACGTATGTGTAAACATATACTTTTATATATGAAATTGGTTAGCTTAATCAATAACATTCTTACCAGCACTTATATTTTTTAAAAGTATATATTATTATTGTGTGTGTATGTAAATATATGAGGATATATAGTTCCATGAATAAGCATAACTGCATGTAATTGCTGGTATATTTAATACTAAATAAAAGTTTAAAGAAGGAACAAATATAATTAAAAGCTGATGTATAGCTTTCTGGAAATTTAATAAGGAATAGAGCTTAGAGAATTAAGAACAAGGGATAGTTAAATTTGACTTATGCCTTAGAGCAAACATTCTTACCCTTTTGGGGTCCCATATATACCCTTTAGGATATGGTCAAAGCTACGGTCCCTTTTCTCAGAAAAATGAGTGAGCATATATATATACACATTGTGCCTACAATTATGAGGGATTCACACGTTCCTGAAGTACATCCATGGATTATAAAAGTCCCTGGACCTGCTGTTGAAATTCCTTCCTTAAATTGTCCCTAGCACATGTGAGTTGTCTCAACCAAACTTTTGACAGAAGTATCAAAACAGAAAAATAAAACTAAAGTTCAAGTCTTTTGTGGTAGTGACTGAAAAGTAACTCATATACTGTCACCACCAGGCATTTCTTCTTTTCCTCCCCTCGCCCACAGATCCCTCTCAGTTGTTTCTACTCCTGTTTGTCCGTCTTGGGTTCCTCTTCCATTGCCCAGCATTCTGCCCAAACCGTAGTATTAGCAGTGAACTGCTTTACCTTCCTCTAGCCTCTTCCACTTCACTGTAAATTCTTCACAAGATTAACGTCTCCAAAGACCAGATTGGGGTTCTTTTATTGTTGTTGTTACTGTTTTGCTTATTTAGGGGACCATCTAACTTAATGGTTACAAGTTTGCAGTAGAGGGTCAAACAGACCTTGATTGCATTCAAAATCCTACTTTGTTCTTACTAGCTATGTGACACTGGACATGCTACTTGACCTTTTCACAGTTTCTACTTACTTATCTATACAGTGAGTGTAATAATATAAGATTGTTTTAGGAATTAATGAAATAATGCATGTAAAGTGATTAGCAAGGTACAAGGACATAGTGATGTACAATAATTATTTCCTGACTAAATGAAATAATATTTAGCCCTGGAGTTTTCAGTTTAATGCTTTTACTAATGCCAGTCCCTCTGTCACACATTCTGTTTCCTCATTCCTTCCTATCAAAATTTCACCTCCTGCATCATATCTTCCCTAATTCTATAGCCAAATGTGATCCTTCCCACTTTTTAATTCCGCAAACTTTTTCTACTACTTATTACAGCAGTAGAGCACGTGGCCAAAACTCTGGGACTATCTGGACATGGATGCTGACTCCATCATTTACTAGCTCCATGACCTTGCGGGAGGGGGGGTCACTTAAGTTCTCTATGGTTTATTTCCCTTATCTATAAATTTGTTATAAAAATATTATCTGTCACAGAAGTTTTTATGAGGATAAAAATAATTTCTAAAAAAGATAAAACTATAGAAATAGAGCTAGAGGGGGCTAGGACCAAACCGAGGCAGGGAGTAGGTATTACCTACAAATGAGCACGAGAGAACTTTCTGGAGTAATGAAACATTCTAAAACTAGATTGTAAAAATAAATATGTAAATACTATAAAAAGTTTTCTAAAAACTGGCTTGTGGCCATGCTTTTCATAGCTGTATAAATTTACTACTATTTATCAAAGTGTACGGTTGAAATGTGTAAATTTTATGGTATTCAAATTATATTTCAATAATGAAACTTTGAAAAGAAATATATATATATATATGAAAAAGGCTTAGAACAGTGTCTGGCACATATTAACCATACTCTATGTGCTAGCTGTTATTATTACCCTATACTGCCTTGTGTTATTTATGTTTTTTTAATGGAGTTGTTAAGACTGTCTCATTTTTTTACTCTTACCTTCCTTCCCCTCCTCATAAACTAAGCCTGAGCTTAATCCTGGCTCTGGCCCTTGTCATCATCAAGCGCTCAGTGGATACTTACTGACTAAATGTACTCTGTGGACGAATGGAGTTTAAGTGTAGTATGAATATGTACTGGTTTGGGTTGAGGGTCCCACAGGTTTATGTATACAAAGAGGACTGAATTGTGCATTGAGACAGCTGGTCTTTTACATCTATACATAATAGAAAATAGTGAATATTAAAAGTATAGGTTTTAAATACCAAGGGTAATGGTGATCATTTTGATGCTAATCTCTACAGATGTAAGATTCTGGCCTTCTCTAAGGCCTGATTTTCTCCGGTCACGCCTAAACTATTGCCATTCCCAGAGTTAGCATACTATACTCCTGGAATTTTAGGGTCTGGTATTCCCAGCACTCCAATGCTATCTTTGTGCTATTTCAATACTCACACTTTTCTCAAAGAGTGGATCTTCCTAAATAACTTCTTTATGCATCCTGGGTAACAATTTCCCGGGAACCAGAAGAAAATCTGTGAATGGGATTCTTGTAGTCTTCTAAGATAAGACAGGGATATTTTATTTTGTTTAGAAAACAATAATAAATAGAAAATAAAACAAAAAGCTTTGTCTATACCATTTTTTTATTTAGCACTCCAGAAGAGAAAAGTAATTATCAACTAAACATTGCTTGTTAGGAAGGAACTGAGGTCAAATCAGCCTCTACTTTGGGAAGATAAACTATTGTGTAGGAACTTGCCTGTGGCTACAGAATGAATAGTTAGATGAGCATCTTCCAATTAAGACATGTGTTTTAGCCAGTGTAGAGTTTTTTAAAAGAAACTTTCAAGATTTAAGTCTACCTTGAAAGTTTTTTGAAGAGGATTGATTTAATTTGGGGGGTTAGAGGTTCAAAGTGCTGGAATCTTTTCTTATGATGGCTTACGGGAACAAAATAAAACAACCTACCTTCTTGGGCAATTTCACAGTAAACACAAATCAACAGGAATATGATAGACATTCAGGTTTAAAAACAAAATCTCTGCTTAGCCTGTTATTGCACAAATGTACTTTTTAAAACAAGGCCTTGTGGATCTCTGATATTTGCAAAGTTGACGTGAATTTTCCTTCTGTCATTGTTCCATTTCAGGGCAAAAAGCTGGCCTACTTTTGAAGTTTGGGGATTCCTGTAATGTCTAATATGTTACTTAGAATGAACTTTTCCATTTCCTTGTATTTAATGCTCGAATTATTTTTTTATTGTTCATACAGGGACAATAACAGGAGTTAGAAAAGATGCATCCACATCTCCTATGCCAACAGGAAGCCAAAAGGAGCTTGTGACCACAGCCTCATCATCATTCCAACACAACACCTCCCGGTAAGCTTCAGGGATTGCTTGGTTCAGTATTCTCCATATGAGATCATTTTGGGGGGTTTATTTACTAAGGAATGAAAAAATCTTGACAGTTATAATAGCTTTTACTCAAAAGAGAAGTCCTTATTTTTGAAGCATCTAGATTTGGCCAGTTTAAACCACATAGAGTCCTTTTCTTTATATATCGTGTACTTCCTTAATTGATCGTGGTAATGGACAAGAATTTCCATAGAAACTCAAAGCTAATCCTATCCTTCATCAGAAATTCTATTTAGTAGAAGATCTTTCCCAATTTATCACAGAATAGTTATACATTTATAAAGGAATACTAACATTTATTTATACCAGAGACATTGGAGGGGTTAATAATTTGATTCAGCCTTTTCTAGAGTCAGGGGAAGAAATATGTTATTAATATTTAAAATCTCTCATATATAATAAACAAACTCCCATATTATACACTTAAGGCTGAATATATAAACATCAATACCAAAAGGGCTTGGTTTATGTTTCCTTGGGGATATGATTGGTTTTTGACCACTTAAATTCCTAGCAACTTATCAGATAAATATAGATTTTAATACTTAATTTGTAGGTAATTTTAAAGTTTATAGGCCTGCAAAGTAGGAATGCCTTAATTGTTGGTCTCAAGCCTGATAATTTTAAAGGCATGCCCTAAAATTTATTCTTTTGGTTTGAAATAGTTTCAAAAGGAAGAGAAGCACTATCTCATCCTTCTCTAAAGAGTTGTATTCTAGCCCAGTGCCTATAGATATACTCTCCCACAGAAGCCAAACCTGGGCATCCTTGAGAACCAGTGTTCATTCTGTTGTGGCTATTGTTTTTCCTATAATTCTGGAGCCAGAAGGGTAAGCATCTTAAAGAACTTTTGAGAAATGACTCTAGCACAGAGGATAATAATGATGCCTGCCATCTATTAAGTATCCACTATGTGCCAAGCATTGCGCCAAGCCCTTTATATGCATTATCTGATTTAATCTTTACAAGCTTATGAAGTGGTATTATCGTCTCCATCTTAAAAATTAGGAAACTAAGGCTCAGAGAGCTTGAATGACTTGTCTGAGGTCACATAGCTATTAAGAGGCAAAGTCAGCATTTCAAACTCTAAAGGTCATAATCTTAAATGTTGTAATAGTTGACAATGACAAATTCTCTATTTTGGAGGCCACTCACAATCAAAAGAGAATTTAACTCGTTTGTCACATTCTTTCTCTGTTGTTCCTTTCTTTTATATTGAATGCTACTATTGTTGGCATTTTGCCAAAGACTCACAAATGAAGTATGATTCTGAAATGTTGATGGGGCTCCCTCTTTGGACCACTTAATCTTGAGGCTTAAAGCTTGTGCTCAAAGAGTTTCCACCCTAGCTCATCTTGCGGGATTCATTTGGAATAGTTAGAGGTAAAAGGGGGAGATTATCTAGATTTTTCAAACTTAGTGAATTTTCCTGTTGCTGAAGACTAAAATGAGATTTTTAACACCTCTTTAATATGTTTTTGATGGTTGGATTTCAGTTTAGAGGAAAGCATGAGAAAGAGGAATAAAATGTTTCCTCAGTAAGAATTTTGTACTACATCCTCAGCACACTTTTTCTGAATGAACCATATCAACTTTGTAGAGTTTTACAAGCCTAGGTTAAAATTGCTGTGAAGACTCATATTTACAGACCTTTTAAAAAGGATTCTTTATCTATTAGTCCTTAATACTGCCAATCAGCTAAATATATTAATAGATTCTCAGAAGCTTCTTAAATAATGAGCATTTGGCTTAATAAAACAATGTGTAGCACACCAGATTTTATCCTTAGAAGTGCTCAGTGGCATATTATAGGTCTATTATACAAAGTGCAGAGTTGAAAAAAGATGCAGTACTATGAAAATCAGTTACCAGGAAGGCATGGTGGTTGCTTTCCAGATATCAGAATCAGTATTATTTGAATTGTTTTTATTTCAAAGTGTAGAAAAGGCATTTTTTATAGACTACTTTTCAGTTACATGCAAACTCTTAATGCAAGAGAAAAGCCCTTTGTTTTTCATCTCAGCAAACCTTTGAAAGTAATGAAAAGAACAGGAGTAAAAGTCCTTCCCCTGTCCACCCTGAATTCCAAGAATTTTCAAGACTTGCAAAAGAAGATGGGACAGTAGCAGAAGGGGATTGGGAGGAGGGGAGTCAGGTTTTCCTTTGCTCTCTGAAAATACCTAGAAGAGTCCCATATCTTTCCATGTGCAGACAAAAAAACCAGGCGTGGCAAAGTCATCTTTCTCATTCACAATGTAGGTTGTTAATTGTTCTCTCTGCTGGCTGTCGATATAATGTGAAATTTTCATTCCCCATTCAAGATGGAAAAAGTTGTGGCTGAAAATGTTAACATTTGCATTTTTATTTGTTGATTTATTTAAAAGACAGCCTCTCCTACAGCAATCCATCACTTGGTGACACCCCAAATATGAATAATGTATTGTAGACTTGCAGTTACAATGTGTAATAAGTGCTAGAGACAGTAAAGGAATGTTAACTATGTTGCAAATGTAATATTTATCGACTCATAAAGTTTATTGCTTTCGAGGTTCAATAATACTGACCATAAGACATTAATATCATTTATCCTGATTTTAGCTGGGCACCTTTGTACGTAGAAATATTCATCCATCTCACACTAACAAAATAAATATGTAATTTACAACACAAGCAAAGAGGCATTATAGTTTTCTGTGCTGAGAACTGCAATGCTTCTTTCTCTCCATTTCACTTCTGACTTCCAACACTGATCACACACCCCTGAGCTGCCCAAAAAAGTAAGCACAGCAATCATCTTGGCACAAGAAGGTAGTGGGACTAGACTAAAAGGTGCCATTCATTTCTGCTTGGTCGGAACAGGCAACGCCCCACAGACCACTTCACCTGGAAAGAGGACTGGAGGGGCTCTCTCCCTGACATTCTGAACACCTGGTGGGTAGGTGAGGCTTGGTTCTGAAGAAAGTTGAATAATGCCTTTCCTGCCGTGAGACTGAGTCAGAAAATACCAATTCTACTTGATTCTCTGGTCTCCAATGTGAAGCCAGAGCTAGGAAGGATACCATTTGCTTCTCAAATGAATGTGTTATGAGCACAAATGTGTAATGAGCAAAATGATAGTTAACCCTTTTGTGCCTTCCAGAATTAGATGTGTCCATGCCAACAATAAAATTGTATAGGAAGTACCTAACACCCAAAAGCAAAAGAAGTAATGTTAATTAGCAACCATCAGCTGTAATTGTCATCTCCATTAAGATGCAGAATTATGTAGTTCTTCGTTATAAATAACCTTTCTAATTGTACTTGATGTATGCCAATTTAATCAAAAAGTATACTTGCAACAGGCAGATATTTGCATTAATGTAACTGTGGATCTTCAAGTCTTTTATTTCAAATTTGACTGGGGAAAAAGGCCTATTAGAGCTGTTATATGCTTTATATATTGGTACCTTTTTCCTTTCAGGAATGTAGATCTAACACATTTTATATTAAGATTAAGAGAGTATCTTCTGGGATTGCTCAATGCAACAGAAATCTTGTCACTTTTAAAATACTGGTCCAGTTTCTCTTTCTCAGTCATGCAACAACGTGGTGATTGTTGTACACTAATAAACAGGCAAACACCAGGCATGCGGAGGCAGGATTAAATTTTCAGCCCCTAAAGTAAAAGGTTACTAAGGCTTCTCTCTGTTCTGTGACTCATACGAAGAGATGCAGCTGGTACTCTTTCCACCTCCGCCCTTTTCTCTTTGTAAGACATGAAGAGAGAAAGGCAGCTCTCAGCAAATCATGCCCAACTAGTGAATTTTTGGAACTGAAACTGGAATTAGCCTATTTCTAGGAAGCACTGTTTACCTCTGTACTCTGGCTTTTTTTGTTTGTTTGTTTTCCAGAAAGATTATAGTTTATAACCACAACACAGAAGTATTGAAGGTTTTTGCTTTATTGTGTTTTGTTTCTTTTTGAGTTATTGGTGGGTGGGGAGGTATAGATTTTGTGGAGCTTGTTTTTTTCTTGAGGGGGTTTGGGAAATAGTTGAGCATGTGTTTTGAAGGACTTGATAACTTGGAGGCTTTTTAATTAATTGACACGTAATAATTATATATGTATGTCTCAGTACATGTATACGTTGTGTAATGATCAAGTCAGGGTATTCAGCATATCCATCACCTCATACATTTATCATTTCTTTGTGGTGAAAACAGTCACAAATCCTTTATTCTAGCTATTTTATAATGTACAATATAATATTGTTAACTATAATTACCCTACCATGCAATAGAACCCCAAAACTTATTCCTTCTATCTAACTGTACCTTTCTACCCATTGATTAACCCCTCCCCATCCTCTTCCAACCCCTACCACTCCACAGCCTCTGGTAACCACTATTTTTACTCTGTAATTCTGTGACATCAGCTTTTTTAGATTCCACATATGAGTGAGATGATGCAATATTTGGCTTTCTGTGCCTAGCTTATTTCACTTCTAGTGAATATCTTCTAGTTTCATCCATGTTGCTGAAAACGACAGTATTCTCATTCTTTGTTAATGGCTAAATGGTATTTCATTGTGTATATATGCCATATTTTCTTTATCCATTCATATATTGATGAACACTTAGTTTGATTCCGTATCTTGGCTATTGTGAATAGTGCTGCAATATACCTGAGCATGCAGATATCTTTTCAACATACTGGTTTTGTTTCTTTTGGATATGTACCCAGTAGTGTGGGATTGCTGGATCATATGGTACTTCTATTTTTTTCAGGAACCTCTATACTGTTTTCCATAATGGCTGTACCAATTTGTATTCCCACCAACAATGTATAAGCATTCCTCTTTCTCCAAAGCCTCACCAGCATGTGTTATATTTTGTCTTTTTGATAATAGCCATTCAAATTGGAATTAGGTGATATCTCATTGTAGTTTTGATTTTCATTTCCCTGATGATTAGTAATGTTGAGCATTTTTTCATACACGTGTTGGCCATTTGTATGTCTCCTTTTGAGAAATGTCTGTTCAGGCCTTTGCCCATTTTTTAATTGGTTTATTTGGTTTTTTGCTATTGAGCTGTTTGAGTTCCTTATCTATCCTGGATATTAACTCTCTGTCAGATGAATAGTTTGCAAATATGTTCTCCCATTCTGTAAGTTGTCTCTTTACTCTGTTGATTGTTTCCTTTGCTGTGCAGAAGCTTCTTAGTTTGATGTAATTCCATTTGCTTAGTTTTGCTTTGTTGCCTATGCTTTTGAGGTCTTACCCAAAAAAATCTTTACTCAGAACAACGTCATGAAGTGTTTCCCCTATGTTTTCTTCTAGTGGGTTTATCATTTCAGGTCTTACATTTAAGTCTTTAGTCTGTTTGATTTGATTTTTGTATGTGGTGATATATAGCAATCTAGTTTCTTTCTTCTGCACATGGATATCCAGTTTTCCCAGCACCCTTTATTAAAGAGGCTGTCCTTTAATGTGTGTTCTTGGTGCCTTTGTCAAAAATCAGTTGCTGTGTGTGGATTTATTTCTGTATTCTCTATTCTGTTAATAGTTTGATTTGCTTTTTTTAAATACCTTGGTCCTTTGCTGTCAAACCATATGCTTGATGTGTTCTGAAAACTTTCCTGTAAGCTTATACCTTGCTGTGCTTTCTATAGTACAAGTGCCTGCTCACAACCATGCTCACAAGGCAAATATTCACACACAGCTGACCTGAAAGTGGCTTGTGAGATCCTTTGCCCTCTGAGGCTAAAATCCAGGGATCAGGCTCAGAAGTATCAAAAACCTGGAACCACACTCTATGAATCCCAAGCTAGAAGGAATCTTCTGTCTTGAGGACAGTTTTTATTTATTTTTACCTTAAGTGTTATAACTTAACATGAAAATCCAGTTACTTCCATCTCCAGACATGATGGCATAGCTTTTAAAGTACCAGAACAACTGATGACATTTTGGTCTTTTGCTGGGTTATGAAGAGGAACAAACATTTCTATATTTGCTCTTCTTTCTCTGTGGGTTATAAACCAAGGCTTTAGCCTATGAGTGGTTCAGGCACTGTTTAGTCTCCCACATTACATCATCAGTAACCATTTAGATTGAAGAAAAGGGAAAATCCTGTCAATATGCTCTTGCCAATTGTGACAGTGATCTATTTTGTCTTGGCAACAAAATTCTGGATTGACAGCTGCCAGAGGATTCAAAACCTACACAAGAAACATATTTTTATTATACTAGTGACAAAAATATAATGCTGAAAGTTATAATTACCTGTTCGCAATTCTTAGCATAGTACTTTAGCATTGACAGAATGCTTTTAAGTGCATCTTTTCATTTAAATTACATCAAAACCCTATGAGGTAAGTAGTAGTAGTATCTCATTTTGTGATGAGAAAATGAGAATTGAGAGAGACTGTGTAACTGGCAAAGTTCTCATGGTAGGAAGCAGGAAAGAAGACTTGAATCTAGCTTTTGTAATTACAAATTTCAGTGTTTTTTTTTTTTTTCATTCTTCCCCGCTACCAGGAACTTGGAATTTGCTTCTAAAGTATATGTACTGAGCTGATAAAATTCTGGTTTAGGATAGGAATCAGACAAACTTACTTTAAGTGTTGGAATTTGATATTACAACTTGACAGGAGAAAAAAATTACACAGAGAAGTGGAGGTGGTGGTGTTCAAATACACACAACAGCCAAATTGCAACATTTTGTTGCATTTGTGCCCAGAATCCTGACTATAAAAAAAGCTTTTTATTAGACTTTTTTCTCACTTACACATTTACATAAATATTGTAAACATTCAACCAGACTTTCTCATGTGCCTAGCAGAGGAAATGATCATGAGTAGGTATAAACTAAACTAAAATCTCAAACCTCTTCTGATGTTTTTGTGGTATGTTCAAATAGCAGACGTCACTGCCTCTATATGACAGAATATGTGAGTGGTGATGAGATATGATGATACTAGCTGTATTATTCGTTGAATGCCTGTTATGTATCAGGTATTGTGTTGGGCATCTATAGATATATCCATTTATAATATATGTTCAAACAAATTACATATTGTAAGGATTTTTAATGACTATTAAAGCTCAGTTTCAAAATGTTAAATAAGATTTCTTCTCAGATTTTTCAAAATGACTTCTAAAAATATGAGCTACTAAGCCGAGAACTATCATGTTAGCTTTATTTGCCCTAAGAGTTATAGTTTACACACTATACACAAAGCAGCATTAACTATAACTTTTCCATTTTAGTATGTTGTAAACAAGAGGAAAAACCAAAACCTTATGAAATGTTGCACACAAATTGATGATGATGAAAAGGACTAATCTGAAACTTTAGAAAAGAATGTGTTGAATATGTGAAAGAAAGTATGAAGTTACAAGCATGCCTGTCTTCCATGTTTAACCACGAGGGTAAAAAGCCCAGCCAATCAAAGAGTTTTCATTTAGTTGGGTTGATAACTTGGAATTCCAAGTAGCTGCATTACCATCAAGAACAGGAGAATGAGAGAAATGCAAATCAAAACCACAATGAGATACCACCTAACCCCAGTGAGATTGGCCTCTATCAAAAAATCCCGAAACAACAAATGCTGGCAAGGATGTGGAGAGACAGGAACACTCTTACACTGCTGGTGGGACTGCAAATTAGTGCAGCCTCTGTGGAAAAGAATTTGGAGATTCCTCAAAGAGCTAAAAATAGAAATACCATTCGATCCAGCAATAGCACTATTAGGCATCTACCCAAAAGAGCAAAAGACATTCTATAATAAAGACATCTGCACCCAAATGTTTATGGCAGCACAATTCACTATTGCAAGGATATGGAAACAACCTAAGTGCCCATCAATTCATGAGTGGATTATTAAAATTTGGTATATGTATACAATGGAATATTACTCAATTATAAGAAACGACAGTGAGCTAGCACCTCTTAAATTTTCCTGGATTGAGCTTGAGCCCATTATCCGAAGTGAGGTAACACAAGATCGGAAGAATAGGCTCCACTCGTACTCGCCTTCAAATTGGTACTGACTGATTAACACTATGGGTGCTCACATGGTAGTAATATTCTCCAGGGATGGAGAGTTGAGGGGTAAACTCACAACAATAGGACATGGTGAGCATTGTTGGGGGGGCAAGGGCACACTTCTAAACCCCGCTAGGGAGGGGCAATGATATAAAATGTAAACAAAATGTTTGTACCCTCATAATA
>CAUYRT010050143.1:0-12626 GCA_963574885.1 Lepilemur ruficaudatus
AACAGAGCAATTTCATTCTACAGACTGGGCTTAGAACATATCTCTCCCATCCAAGTACCAACGAGGCCTGACCCTGCTTAGCTTCCGAGATGAGATGAGATCTCGGCTGTGTTCAGGGTGGTATGATCATAGACAGAACACATTTCTTTGATTTGTACTATGTATACACATATTATACTCCAGAAACAAAATCCCACATAGGTGTGCTCTCCAACTATCTTATTTTCAATCATGGTTGTCCTAGTGACTGAACCGGTATGAGTTTTGAATACTTTACACTCTAGTGTTTCACTATCAGTGAAATTAGACCACCTAACAGGAAAAAAAGTAAAAAGACTCATTAATCTCAAAGACAGTAAGTTCTAGACAGACTGGAACCCAAAAAGGGAAGAAGAAGAAAAAAATGACAGAGCAAAAAGAGAATCAAACCCATGAGAAGTTGGTGAGTAAAAGAACATGGCAGAAAAAAATGGTGTAAAAAACTACACCACTGCGGACAGATTATCCAGACAGAAAATCAACAAAGAAATATTAGACTTCATCCGCACTACAGACCAAATAGACCTAATAGATATTTATAGAATGTTGCAGCTAACAGCTGCAGAATAGACATTCTTCTCCTTAGCACATGGATCATTCCCAAGGATAGACCATGTAAAGCTACAACATTAGTGTTAAAAATTAAAAAAAAAAGAAAGAAGGAAAGAGTTCCCTGATCCCTGAACTATTTGAATTAGTGTGGGAGATGGCAGTTTAATCCTATTCCCACATAAAATATTAGCTACCACCAGTATCTTTTGTGCAAGATAGTGGAAAGAAAAGTGGGTCAAAGGAACAATGTGAAACTTAATTGCTACAGCCCCTGCTTTCTTTAGCCGGCAGTAAGGCCAGAGTTGATAACACTGCTTTATTCCTCCAACCATTATATGTTTCCCTTTCCTACTGCCAGCATTCCTGTTGGGCTGACCTGGACTTTTATTTCTGTAGTACTTTCATCCTTGCTTCTCCTGTCTTTATTGGGTTATTGCAGTTTCCATTGACTAGAACTGTTGGTCAAGGGGTACCTAAGAGACAGCACAGTAAATTCCGTACATTCTAGATGTAATTCTTGTCTTTACTGTATAGCAAAGGTTCAATTTCGTGTTTGGTAATCTTAGTCATTCCAGACAGTGCAGAGCCCCTTTCTCTGCCTTTTGGTTCACTGTCATGAGGAGCCCCACTGAAGTGCAATGGCATGATCATAGCACACTGCCACCTCAAACTCCTGGGCTCAAGTGATCCACCTACCTCAGCCTCCTGAGTAGGCAGATGCCACACCGGGCTAATTTTCTTATTTATTGTAGAGACGGGGTCTCGTTATGTTGCCCAGGCTGGTCTTGAACTCCTGGCCTCAAGTGATCTTCCCCTCTAGGCCTCCCAAAGCACTGGGATTACAGGAATGAGCCACTGAGCCCAGCCAGAAAACTCTTTCTTGAAGGGTCAGAGAGTAAATATTTTAGGCTTTGTGGGTCACACAATCTCTGTCTTAGCTAACAATTCTGCCACTGTAGTTCCAAAGCAGCCGTAGACAATATATAAATAAATGGGTATAGCAGCATCCAAATAACATTTACTTATAAAAACAGGTAATCAGCCATGGAAAACTCTCAACAGCTGATAGGAGTTCATAAGTTCCCTGTGTTAGGAACACTAGCTTTTCATCTCAACAAAAGACAACAGTGAATGAGTTGGGTAAAAGGGGTAGACTGTTCTGATTATTCTCCTTTTGCTCCTCCTGATCTGCTCTCTACCTTACTCTGTACCCTGCGGGTTGCATTAACTAGGCTCTACTCTCCTGGCTTCTGGTTTGTGGGAGACACAAGATGGAAACTGGTAAGCAGAAAAAAAGTGAGCTCATTATATTCATTATTCCAGGTTTCAGGTAGGTGGTAGCTTCATTCTTCTACTAATGGCTGCAGCTCCTATAAGGTGACTCTTTCCTGTGGCTACAGTACGTTCTAGTAACTTCTTCCTCCCATGGATCTTTCAGACCTAGAAGTGGTAACTCTTCCTCACTGTTGCTAGCTCAGTGTTCCTTCACCTCTTGTTGGATTCTCTTAACACTGTTTGTTCTAAATAGTACCTTCATTAATTTCCCTCGATTAATCTGTATATGTGTACCACTTATTTCTTGCTAGGAATCTAACACATACACCATCCAACCAATTTTTCCAGTGGGAAACTTAAGTCATCCACAACTCCTTTCTAGCTTTCCTGAAAAGAGCCATCTGCAACTCCTTTCTGTCTATCAGTTCCTCCAGGGGGAGTAAGGATGAAGGGGGAAATGATAGACATAAAGTAGGTACAAAGGACTTTTAAGTCATCCTTGATTAAAAATGGGTCTATCACTTGCCAGCTTTATGCCATTAGGAAAGTTACTTAACCTCCATTCTTTAAGCTGCCTTGTTTATAAAATCATGATTAAAAACATTGTATCTACCTCATTGTGACGACTGAGTTAATACTCAGAAGCCTTAGAAGAGCGCCCTACATTTATTAAGTGCTCAATAGATGCTCACTGTAATTCAATCAACCATGTCAACTCTATTTCTACTTCATTTTTACTAATGCTATCTTCATTTAAGGCTTAGTCGTTTCTCCCTAGACTAGAGCAGTAACCTCCTTACTAAACTTCCTAATCCTCATTTCTTTCCTACCCAATTCATACAGCACAATATACCTAAAGTATCCTGCTATGAGATACAAGGTAAAGAATCTGTGGAGAAGATTGCAAGAGAAATTCCATAAATAAGGAGACTAGACTTAATAAAATTTTTAGGAACTTTATAAATCTAAGATTCTATGATTCTTAAGGTTGTATTTTTCTATCTATAAGGCTTATCCTAAGCACACATTATGTGGGTGACAAGTCTGAGAGGCATGGTGATACCATCACTCAAGCAAAACCAGCTCTAAGTTTTTAGTCTACTTAATACAGAGAGTTAATTAAGTACTTGGGTTTTCAAGTGTTTTCCTAGAATGGATTACCTCAGTAATTCATACATCTATATGGTAGAGGGGAACAGGGTTACTACATTTCAAATACTCTATCTAAAACTTTACTATAAAGCAATACCACCTAAACCAAATAAGCCAAGAATCAGAAAATAAAACTGGCCTCTGAGAAGCCAAGTCAGGGAGTGTACTAATCTTAATTTTTTTCACAGGAGAAATCTCACTATGGGCTTATTCTTGTTTCATACACAATTCTAAAATGCTTGGTTATGCAGGCTTTCATATTCTACAACAGATTAAAAGTGATACAATTTTGGCCAGGGCGGTGGCTCACTCCTGTAATCCTAACACTCTGGGAGGCCAAGGCAGGAGGATCGCTCAAGGTCAGGAGTTCGTTAGAGAGCAGCCTGAGCAAGAGGGAGACCCTGTCTCTACCAAAAATAGAAACAAATTAATTGGCCAACTAAAAATATACAGAAAAAATTAGCCAGGCATGGTGGCGCATGCCTGTAGTCCCAGCTACTTGGGAGGCTGAGGCAGAAGGATTCCTTGAGCCCAGGAGTTTGAAGTTGCTGTGAGCTAGGCTGATGCCACGGCACTCTAGCCAGGCAACAGAGGGAGACTTTGTCTCAAAAAAAAAGGAAAAGTGATACAATTTTTGAAACACAATTATCTGGAACAGTAAAGTTTCTAAGTACTGTGAAGGTGAACTTATTGCTGATTATAACTATTGAGAATAAACTTACCACAACAGATTTTCTCTGGAAGTTTATGTTGTTTATGCAGACGACCTGATGGGTTGTATATTAAAAAATATAAAGAAAGAAAAATAATTTCTATTATTAAATGAAAGCATAATCCTATCCAGATATAAACAAGAGCTACATTCCAAGTAGCTCAAAATCACGTCAATCTTTCATTTTAAAACAAACCCTACAAATTGGCATAACTTGTTTGTTTTAAATCTAGCAACAGCCAAGAAAATAGATTTCTTCTGACATAAATATAATTTAATACTTTAAAAAAGGTTTATTAACCTTCAAGGGGAATTAAATCTGCTGAGTAACATTGTCATTCAAAATATTTTCACCCCACAAACACCATTTCCATCACAGGGAGTGAATTCTAGCTTCCCACGAGGTTTCCCAGCCTCAGCAAGTCAGTTTCAAGTACTCACAAGATATAATTAATGGCAACGAGACCAAAAAGAAGGGAGATGAAAAAATACTTATAATTTATATGGCCTTGGGCTTTCAAAGCCCTTGTCTCCTTTTTTCCTGTTCATTCTGGCGGGCTCTAAACCAGTCGGCGGCATGAAGCGGTCCCGCGGAGCCTGGCTTCCCGGCTTCCTGGGGGGCTGTGGGGCATTACTCGTCTTGGGCACCTCACATTCCCTGCTCCCGCACGGTCCCCAGCAGTCACGCCCAACGGCCGGGGCGCCCTGGGGGCCCAGACCCGGCCCCGCCGGATCGCTGCAGCCTCAAACTCGCTCCCTCTTTCTGGCTCGTATAAACCGCCTCCACCGAGCTTCTGTCACAGAGATGCTGCGCTCTGCAACCGCTCGAAGCTATCGTCGGCCGACATCTTGCCCGTGGCCTTTGACCGCCGACGTCAGCGGAAGTCGAACGGCGGATCAGCTGGAACCAGGAAGTCTTGCGTCAGTGGGCGGGGCTTGAGCTATTATGCTAGGTTTTTTGCTTTTCTCTTTGCGTGTGCACATGATGGGTGAGAACTGTTAAAATTTAGGAAAGTGAAGAAAATATTTAGTGGATGAGGGGAGACGAGTTTGCGAAAGGCTGGGTATAAACTAAGGCTCAGTGCCTGGTGCTAGTAACGGGAGAGTCTCCCGAAACCAAAACGAGGAGTGTTGCTGTGGGTTGCTGTATGTGAACAGACCATAAACTCACTGGGCTCCAGTGATTTAAGCTGTAAACTATGTTAATTAGACCCCAGGTAGTCTAAATGTCAAACCCCAGAATTCCGGAGTCATTATTAGACACTGCTGCTTCAGTATTTATTAAAAATATATATATATATTTATCCTATACGTGTATCTCTCACATAGTCCACATTTATGCAGACATTTTTTTTTTTTTTTTTTGAGACAGAGTCTTACTCTGTTGCCCAGGCTAGAGTGCGGGGCGTCAGACTAGCTTACAGCAACCTCAAATTCCTGGGCTCAAGCAATCTTTCTGCCTCAGCCTCCTGAGTAGCTGGGATATGCCACCATGCCAGGCTAATTTTTTCTGTATATTTTTAGTTGGCCAATTAATTTGCTTCTATTTTTAGTAAAGACGGGGTCTCACACTTTGGCTCAGGCTGGTCTCAAACTCCTGACCTTGAGCAATCCCCCTGCCTTGGCCTCCCAGAGTGCTAGGATTACAGGCATGAGCCACCTCGCCCAGCCTAATGCAGAAAAATTTTAAAGACATATTTTGAAGCCATCATGTTTGCATGAAAATAAAACTTGTCAACTTTAGTAACAGTTAAATCTTGTTTAATTAATTATGGATTACCCATTAAAATTTTTTAAATCTTTTTTTTTTTTTTTTGAGACAGAGTCTCACTGTGTTGCCCAGGCTAGAGTGCCATGGCGTCAGACTAGCTCACAGCAACCTCAAACTCCTGGGCTCAAGGGATCCTCCTGCCTCAGCCTCCCGAGTAGCTGGGACTACAGGCATGCACCACCATGCCTGGCTAATTTTTTCTATATTTATCTTTAGTTGGCCAATTAATTTGTTTCTATTTTTAGTAGAGACGGGGTCTCGCTCTTGCTCAGGCTGGTTTCAAACTCCTGACCTTGAGCGATCCACCTGCCTCCGCCTCCCAAAGTGCTAGGATTACAGGCGTGAGCCACCACGCCCGGCCAACATTTTTTAAATCTTGAACTGGATTTAATCTTGGCCTATCCCCTCCAGTTGTCCTGGTGACAGATTAATTAGCTAAGTTAAAATTAATTTGAACCTTGATCTAAACCAAAACAAATTAGGAAAATAAATCTATAAAGGAACTTTATCAAGTATTGCAAACCAACTAGAAATTAAGTTTTCTAGTAATACCTGTGCCAGTATTCTTTATTATAAGATTATTAAACTGTTTTATTAGTATTCTTCATGTAGGATTGAGGACCATGTAAAGTTGTTGACCTCAGAAAGAAGGTAGGAGACAGAAGAATTTGGGAAGCAATGTAGCTTTATTGAGCGTTCCCAGGCGAGGTTCATAGGTCCCGAGGAATGGGGCCCAAGAAGTTGCACCTATTTGGAAGGGGTGAGGGCTTTTATGATATTTGAGGCAGGCCATGGGCTTTTGGTGGGAAGAGTTGGGGATTTTCCACTGTGACTTTTGGCAGTTATTGAAAACTAGGAGGGATTGGTGGTATTTGCAGAATTGGGGAACCAAAACTTTCTTATCTGGGTGGGCATCCGGGTGTGGTTATCCTTCAACTTAGCTGGGCCTAATAGTCACCTTTGTGGGTCTCTCTTCTCTTTAGGGAGGGGAGGGGGTGCCTGCCACCAGCCAAACAGATCAAAGTGCATGCCTACACCAGCTAGGCAAATAGAGGAGCAATTATCAAGCCAATTTCTATCTGGCACAGTAGTTCAGGCCTGTAATTCCAGCATGCTTTAGGAAGCCAAGATGGGAGGATAGCTAGAGGCCAGGAGTTCGAGACCAACCTGGGCAACATAGCAAGACCCTATCTCTACAAAAAATAAAAATTAGCCAGTTGTTGTCTCCTGTGCCTGTAGTCCTAGCTATTCAGGAGGCTGAGGAGGGAGGATTGCTTAAACCTATGAGTTCCAGGTTGCAGTGAGCTATGATCACACTACTGCACTCGAGCCTGGGTGACAGAGCAAGACCCTTTAAAAAAAAAAAAGGCCAATTTCATCAATGTAAACATAAATAAATATAAGTAATTGATAGTACCTACTCACTTCCTCTTCTGATGGAAGGTTGGAAGTGGGGGGAACTCACTTGAGAAATGGAATTTAAGTGAATAAGTAATTCTCTTCTATGAAACTATTCCTATTTAGTTCTCTGAAAAACTTTTAAATGTATTGAGTAGAACATCAAATGCTAATTAAAGAAATGACATTTTAAATATAAAAAGCAAAACTCTTTTCCTTTAAACAAAACCATGTAGACCTCAGAGATATACTAAATATAGAAAATAATACTTTCTTTTGTCCTTATTTATACTGTTTACATAGTACACATATAATTTGAAAGATATAGAAATATCTTCTTACATTTAAAAAATAGGAAGAATAGTAGTTTCAAAATGCTTAAGACGAAGAGAAAAATGCCTTAAAGACTTTTTTTAATAAAAATCAGGAATAAAAATACATAAGAGGATCTTTTCTTATATCCAGCAACTTTATAAAGCACAAATTTAGATAGTCCCAAAGAAATGACTGTGATTCTTTTAAGAAATGGGTCTTCTTGAATTATAAACTTTAACACCATTTTGCATGGAAGAACGAGAATATTTAGTGAGTAATGCACCTATGGTTTGCTTCTCTCCGCACAAATCTCTGTGGGAACAATAAAAAAAGAGTAGCATGAATATTTTAAGGAACATAATACAATATTTACAGTACTATATACTTATTTCATCTCTCTCCTCCAAATCCATCTTCCCAACATGCATTATGTATGGGTGTTTATGGGACAGATAAGGTGGAGACTGGTTCTAAGTCTTAATTGAACTAGGTACTTTACATGTATTATCTCATTTAACCTTCACAATAACAGTAATAGTAATGTATTATTTAACCACATAATAGTTATGAGGAAACTGACACACAGACAGGTAGTAAATGACAGAGTAAAATTCTGCCACCAGGTCTGTATGACTTCAAGTCCATGTTATTTCCCTTACATCACACAGCCTCCAAATCAGAAATATAAGCAATGTGATACAGTGAGGCCTAGAGTCTGAGAACCTGGATACAAGGCTACCTGTGTGAGCTTCTCTAGGTTACCAGCTCTTCCTGAACTTTAGCTTCTTCTTTTACACCTCAAAGAGAAGAATATGACTGGAACACAATGAGGGAAGGGGAAAGTGGGAGGACTTCAGCTGGAGAAGGGAGCAAGGGCTAGATCATGTAGGGCCTTGACAGACATGGAAAGAAATCATGATTTAATTCTAAATACAATGGGAAAGGCAGTAGGAGGGCTTTAATTAATAGAAAGGCAAATTGTGATCTAAGTTTTAAATAATAGAGGTAATGAGTTAATGATTAGGAAAGCTGGGAAGTAGATACACAGGGGGGTTCATTATATTGTCACTTTTGAATATTTAAAAATTTCTAAAATAAGCCATATAAAAAGGGGAGAGGGGAAGGGGGACAAAAATAGAAGCAGGGAGACCAATTCAGAGGCAGGTACAAGACAATTCATCAGGATTTGCTCATAGTTTGAACCAGAAGGTGAGGGAAGGAAAGGACAAGGATGATTCCCAGGCTTTTGCTTGAGTAGCTGGATTGGTGGTGGTGCTGTTACCTGAGATGAAGAACAAGGCAGGTAAGGGCAAGGGAGAAGCAACAGTTCTGTTATGAACATGTCAAGTCTGAAATTTCTATTAGATATCCAAGTGGAAAGGTGCATGAGGCAACTAGATATAAGAATCTGGAGCTGAGGGAAAAGAGCAAGTATGAAGATAAAATTAGGAAGTCACTAAATTTATATCCTGGCCTGGATGAGAGCACCACAGGAAAAGTGTAAACAGAAAAGAAGATGACTCAAAAATAGAGTCCTGGAGCACATCACCAGTTAAAGATTGGGGAGAACAGGGAGACATCAGCAAAAGAGACAGAAAAGGAGCTGCCTTGGGGAAAATGGGAGACCAGCATATTTCAAGTAGGAGGAAGAGGTCTGCTGTGTCAGGTAGTGCTAAGAGGTCAAATAAAGAAGGACAGACAGTTGACCACTGAGTGTAGAAAGATGGAAGTCACTGAACTAAGGTGATGTCACTGGTTAAAGAACAGGAGGGGAAGAAGCAGAGAGTGCATGTGCAAAACTTTTAGAAGGAGTTTTCTTGTGAAGGAAGGCGGAGGGCATGGGGTGCAGTAGCTTGCTATTGTTGTTTCTTCAGATGGGCAATATTACAGAATATTGTATGCTGACAGGGATGATCCATAAGAGAGGGAGACATTGAAAACACTAGGGGAAAAGGGATAACTGGAGGATCCAAGTCTTTAAGAAGGCCAGAGAGAATGGATCTAGTGGAGAAGGATTGGCCCTCTGAGCAGAGACAGTTCGTGCACTGTATAGGAGGGACTGCAAAGGGGGTAGGTGCATGCATGAGGAGGCTGGCAGATTTGGCAGCGGGAAAGAAGGTCATTCTTGCCTTGCTGCTTCTATTTTCTCAAGAAATAAGGTCATAAGAGGAGGGTGAAGAGGAAACATGAGGGTATTGCAGGCATGAAAAAAGAAGATGTAAAGGAAGCTTCAAGGATAGAGACGTTTCATGAGGAAATGGTGCCTGGCCAGGGGACATACTAAGTACCACTCAGGTTCTTAAGCGAGACTGCACAGAATATGCAGAAAATTGGGTTTAATCTTTTTAGTTTTTTGCCAGGGAGATATGACAAGAGGCAGAGATGGCCAAAGGAAAAAAGTATAGACAGGAAGAGAGAGGATGATCATAGAATCCAAGCTGGGTAAAGAGAAAAGAGGACCTGAGGGATATGACATAGTGACGAAGCTGTAGTGTCAGTGGATTTCAAGTGTCAGTGGACTTGAGATCTTGTAAGCAGTGACTTAAGGCCTAACCTGCTCTGCTGAAATCTGGCCTC
Source organism: Lepilemur ruficaudatus (assembly GCA_963574885.1). Taxonomy (NCBI): domain Eukaryota; kingdom Metazoa; phylum Chordata; class Mammalia; order Primates; family Lepilemuridae; genus Lepilemur; species Lepilemur ruficaudatus. The sequence goes on from CAUYRT010050143.1 coordinate 9,792, forward strand.
TACCACAATGTTACAGTAAGGCAGCAGGAAAGACGAGAGGTGGCAATCAGAGAAGAATGCTTGTCTTAGAGTCAGAGTGGGGTATATATTCTGTCCCTTAAAGGGGACAGTTTTACAGGGAGGAGAACAAAGAAGTGGTTTTAGAAGCAGTAGTAAGGAACAAAGATAATATACATTCTACCTTCAGGATCAGTAATTGTGGAGAAGAAAAGGCAGCCACTCCCCGAGAGAGTTTTGAGGGAAGCAGCATCTTCAGAAAATTATGTTCTAGTAATAAATCTAAAATTCTATGCCACTCTTTATAAAAAGAACAACCCTTAAGATCCATTTTTAACAAATTACTTACTGAATATATGGAGCAATATCTTCTTCTGTCCATTTCTCCCTTAGAGAGAACAGACTATTAAAACGTTCCTGATTATCCTCAGGTAAATCATCTACTTTGAGCAAAAATATGATTTCTGGTCTCGAGTGTCTATCTACCAATGCTAAACCCTACAAGAAATGAGAAGAAAAAGAGCAGTTAAACTAATGATCCAATGTTTAAATACAACTCATTCTCTGACCTTTATGTTTAGCTTAGCCCAGTGTTTTTAAAATGTCAGCTATACAAACTCTCCAGAGATTCACAATAGCCTTTTTCATCAAGAGCTCCTTTAAGCAGTGACTTCTGTTCCCTTCTGCAATCTGGCTTCTACCACTACCAGTTTATCAAGACAGCTCTGGTTCTAAAGGTCACTAGTGACTTGTTATTGCCAAATCCAGAAGCTCCTATTGCTATTACCTTAAGCTGGTCAAGCCTGGTTATCATTCCTTCAGGCACACTCTGCTGCCACACTTCTTGAAACTCGGCGAGATTGAATTTCACAGCATTCTGAAGTAGCATCTGTGCTGTTGCTCTGCATATTTTATCAGCACTCAATTCAAAATAAACTTCACCTAAGGAAAAGGCATCCAGTAAATTTCATATTATCCTCTTGCAATTAAATACTGTACTGTTTCCTTTTCCTCAATTCAATTTCTTGGAAGGAATTATATACCTTAACTCACCTCCCACAACCCCACAGAGTTCCTACTTTTAATACCAACACACTTCAGAAAACTCTACCAATTTTAACATATAAAAGTTAAAATACCCATTAGAATACATTCCAAATCTTACCTTTATCTATATACTTCTTCCCGTAACATTTAAGACAGTGTTCTATCATTTCCCTGAAAAATTTAAAATGCTCATTTGAAAAGTTATCAACATTTTTATGCACTACATTTTTAAACCCCATTGCTAACTAAGATATAAATTTTAGGTTTGAAATACTAAGTGGTTTGGGTTACCACATAATACTTTATTTAAATTAGGAACCAACTAAAATATACTGGAAAGCTAGTGTGTACCAGGCCCTGTGCTAGACATTTTAACATGAATTATGTGAGCATATACTTATTATTATAAAATAGATCAAACATATCAGTTATTTCTTCATATTTTAATGGCAAAAATTTAAAAAGATAATATACATTTATTCACCCCAGTAACAAAATTCCTAAATCCTCTTTGGTTGTATATTTTAAACATTTCTGTAAGATGTCAATTTATAATTATTGTACTCTTTGCCCTGGGTACAGTTCCAGTCTAGAAAAGAATTTTCTTCTTCTTAAGGAAATCTGGATGGATAAGGAATTAAAATACTTACTCTGGCTCCAATGGTCCAAGTTCCTGAAGGCATATGTTCAAAGGAACTTTACCAAAAGACCATGATTCAGAATCCACAAGCTGAGTTACATGATTCAGAAGTTTCATCTCATAATCAAATTCAAGAATCCTCCAGTAACCTACAAATTCCAAAAGTTGTATTTTCCAAAGAACATGTTAAGTGAATGAATTAACTAACAGAATTTAAAATAGAAGCATACTCTTGTCCATAGCAAAAAAGAGACACTAAAAAGTTTTCGGCTTTCTTTAAATAATGCTTCTTTGTAAGCTTTTTCCCCAATCATTTAAAATTGTGTCCTGAGGGAGATCAAGTAGTTTTAAAGAGTACTTTACATGTAACTAATACTTTTTTCAAGTGCTTTGATATTGAGTTGTCTCACAATAATCTTATTGTACTATGTGAAAATGAGGAAATCTGCAGCTGGTACAGCCACTTCATTAGAATATCACACAAATGAGGTGAAGGTTGTAGGTTCGACAACCTACATAGTAATTTCCACTATGCTGCACTGCCATGGTTGTAACTCTCTCTTCACAAGTATCTTGCAGAGGTGTTCCCATACACCTAAGGAAGTCCAGCTTACTCAAGAAATGATAGACTCTGAAGTGTAGTGTGGATGAGGACAAAAATAAAGGCTAGGCATCAAGATATCCTTTTCCTATACCCATGAAGGATTATGAAATGCCATTTTAAAATGGATGGCATAACCACTATCCCTGGAGAAAGAACTCAAGTGCACAGCCACCATTTCCAAGGGAGAATGTTTCTGTTCTTATTTTAAAAAATAAAGGCAACATTAAAGAATGGATTATATGATGTAAAACTAGAAGTAATCTATGCATCCCCATACCAAAATGGTATCCATTCCCATGCTACAAGTGAATAATACAGAGGGCTGCATTAAAATACGTTGTGTTGGCCAGGCGCGGTAGCTCATGCCTGTAATCCTAGCACTCTGGGAGGCCGAGGCGGGTGGATCGCTCAAGGTCAGGAGTTCGAAACCAGCCTGAGCAAGAGCGAGACCCCGTCTCTACTATAAAAATAGAAAGAAATTAATTGGCCAACTAAAGATAAATATAGAAAAAATTAGCCGGGCATGGTGGCGCATGCCTGTAGTCCC